>JARHVA010010743.1:22500-117500 GCA_037957365.1 Torreya grandis | reverse complement strand
TTTTAATTATCATGAAATTTTGGGCATTAAATTTTGGTATCAGAGCCATGTTAAAACACTAGAAGCTCTAGGGATCATTTATTGGTGTCACTTATTCTGTAGTAAACTAACACATGTATTATTGAGTGTTAGGCCTTGTGAAGATATAAGAATATTACATAGAGAATCACCTATACTATTGAATCTTTAGCCAAGTATCTGATACATGGAGTCTTATTATTGATTATTAAAACCATGGAGTTTGATCTTGACAAGACAATATAGTGTCTTGTTTATTTAGGGTCTAGATTGGACTTTCTAAGTTCAGTGATCCATTTTCAATCTACGTTGCTTTACCACTCAAGTAGAGCTTGCTAGTGAGATTTAATTATTATTTTCTTACTTTGAGTATTATGTTCATAATAAATCAAGATGTTATTAGTGAAGCCATTTTTTCCCCTTAGTTATTATCTCTTGCTTAGCAACTAGTTTAGGAAGAGTTTTAGTACATTTCCTTCTTAGGCTAGAAAAACTTGTCTCGATGGACCATAATGTATTATAAAGATTCAAAGATAAACTTGATCCACATGAAGGACCATGTGTGATACATTGGTGATACCATGTATATGGTATTTTTAGAGAACATCTTGTTATTCAATATGCTTTAACCTATCCCTATGGTGATTGGTTTTAATCCCTTGTTGGTAGTGATACATGCTTTGATTTAGACACATATTGGGGAGGATTATGATTTGGTTTTTCCTCATTGTGAAAAGGATAGATTGTACCTTCCTCCTTGTGGAACATATTGAATGGACCGATATATCCTTTATAGTTTTAGTTCTATGATAATTAGGGGATTATATCCTTGTAGATAAGTTTTGTCTGTATGATGGTGGCCAAGTTGGGTGGGTTGTCTTTCAGTGTTAATCAAATTTGACTATGCTAACTATATTTTAAGTTTTGTTAGTGGTTTCCATAGTGAATGTACCTCATCATTTCTAATCATGCTTGTGATAAGAGTATACCTTTGATTTGGTAGCTTATATGCTAGTTTCCTAAGCATATAACTTAGTTTTGTTTGTGATTTCCAATTTTTTTGGGTGTCGATAGTTTGAGGAGATCCTTCTCATTTTGGAGTTGGCCATTACATATTTTTGATATCAAATGTTGAAAAAATACATTAAAAATCTAGTAGCATGTGGTATCAAGTTAGATGCTTGTGTAGGGGTTTGTAATGACTCATTTTCTTAACCAAGCCACACACTTGTTTGGATTGTGAATTTGGACCATTCTTGAGTATGGTTAATGAGTAGTGTATGGTTTCACATCTACGATTATTTGGAATTTGTTTGCCTAAATGAATGAATTATTGAGTGGTGCCTTTTTCTTAATCATATAGGAGCGTCAGTGATGCATTGACTTCTCATATGATGTTTTCCCCCTTTTCACAAGGCTGTCACTAGTTATTGTTCGAGTTTCCTAGAATGTCATGTGAGTGTGTTTTAGATTTGACCTTGAGGAGTTAAGTTGTAGGGAATCATAAATGAAATGGCACATATAAATATTGGAAGTTGTAAAATGGTATTATGGACCCATTTTTGAGTTAAAAGATTTGTATTAGGAGTGTGCACCCTTAGGGAACACCTATACATTCTTATGTTTGTTATTTGGCTAATTCAAATGAGTGCCTTGTGAGTACTTATTGTTTACTATGTTGGGTAGGTGAGTAGTTATCATGTTAATGAGTTTTATTAACATAAGTTCCTAAAACCTTCTAATTACCATTTAAAGATAACGTTGGGAATGGTTATACCCTTTTTTTGGTAAGCAAAGTCACAAAGGGACACTTCTGTTTTATGTTATATGTGATATATAAGCATGTGGTCCTTCTTACCTAAGTTAGTGTGCATATTTTAGATAGGTTTTGTGTCTTTTTGATGGAAATTACATGGGAGGGGACCTATGAAGAAATATCAATAAATAATACCACCCTTGATTTGTGGGTATCCTCTTCATAGTGGATGAACGTATAGTTGATTTAAGAGTATCTTCTTTTGTGTCAGGATTTTGTTTATGGACTAGTATTCCATATGTTCCCTTGGTTTAAGAAGAAATGTTGTTTATCTTATCGCTAGCTTTGAGATGAGTTGATATTATCTCATATTTCAAATAAATATTCATAAGTCCACTAATTGGATTCATAGCCTTCATGTTTTTGATTAGGTGCTCCATTTATTGAGGACTAGATTTTGTAGTGTTATTTCGACTATATTCCTAGGCTTTAGTAGAATGGTATCTTTTTCATCATGTTGGATAGAGTATTTGTATAAATGAAATGTCTTGAAGCCTCCACTTGGTTTAATCCTTCCTTTTTGTTATGAAAGCATGTTGTGATTTGTTTTATTTTACCACTTCCAATTGGTAAGTGTGAGGTGGCTATGAAAACTTGGAGTTATAATGTATTCTTCATATCATATGAGGGTATTAAAGAGTTGTGTATCTAGTTATGGATATAATAGATCCCTACTCCCTAATAATGGCCTCCTAAATCCACATTAATTATTATTATTGTGATTTATATTGACAAATTTTAACCACATGATGTGGCAAAATTTGAAATTATTTTAGTTCTTATTTTGGATTTATAAGTTGATTTGAAATATCTCTTTTTATGGCTTTCCTTACTTCAGATTTAGAGGTTATTTAGCCATTTATTATATTGAAACTTTATTGGTTGATGGATCACATAATTTTATTTCTTATCTTTAGTTTGAATTTAATTTGGTTGCTTAGCCATTTTTGCCTTTATTTTTATTTGGTTTATATTGGGTTGTTTGTTCTCCTTTATAGATTGAGCTAGGCTTCTTAGTCGATTGATTTTAATTCTTTATTTTATTGGTATTTTACCATATTATTTTAATGTGTTGTTTTGATGAACCTTTTTTTGTACCTTTCACCTTGAGTGAGTATTCTATTAGTAGATGGGATGTATGTTGCTAGCTAATGAAGGAGATAAACTTGCATTTGGTTGTGTAACTTGTAGATCAAGTTGAGAGGCATTGTTATGCTTGTTCCTTTATAAAATTTATAAGGTAGGTGATATCCTTGAATTTGATTATTATGTTAATTGTTATCACATGTTTTCTCATAAATTTGAGTGTGATGGATATGGGTTATATTGTAATATTGGATATATTAGTATATTATTTTTCTCTACATGATATATTAGACATGATCTTTGATTATTAACTTATAGATTTTGTTGAGTTGAGTTAGTTATATATATTATGATTAGTCTAACATCATTTAATATATATTTATGACATTCAGTTACTTCTATGTGGAAGTATGCATAAAGGGCGGGGGATGTAGTACCCCTATTTGCATAATGTTTTTCATTTTCAATTGTGGTGTGTTACTATTGTCACTTTAAAGAATGAGATTGGAAAATGATTCTAGCATACATAGTGGGACTATTTGAAGATATTTATGAGATGTTGGTGATTATCTTACCAATTTATAGTTATTAAACACATCTATCAAGTACTTGTTAACTTGTTGAGCTTTTAAGGAATCCTAGTTTAGACTGCTATAAAATTTACATGCCAAAAGTAATAATAAGGTCATTTTACAGAGGTAAGGAAATTGATAATGATAATTTACCATTGTATTTAGTAAAAAGGAAGAGGTTTTCAAGGTCTAATCCATACATTAACCCTCATTTTACTACTCAACACCCTTTAAAATAACCAAGGTTTACCTTATATTTTTCATATGTTATCCCCAAAAATCATGTCTTTATTCATTTTAATGGAGGAATACCACCAATTATTTACCAACATTATGATATACATACCTCAAGAGTATTCCTTATTTCACTAGAGAGAATATAACCACACCTATAAATCACATCAAGGATATTTCCAACATCTATTCAATATGCCATAATACTTAGGAGAATGTTGCTCTTAGGATTTTAGCTACATCATTTAAGGATAAGTCTCTTAAATGGTATATGAGATTAAAATATAATTATATAAGTTCATGGGATGAATTAGGAGAATTAAGGAATCAATTTGGAGATAAAATAAACAATTTATCCTTAGTTGAATAGCTGACCACTATTAAAAAATCTCCACAAGAATTCATGAGTGATTTCAACTTTAGGTTTCAAAAAACTTGGGATAGAATCCCAACTATAGTTAATACCACTCCTAATAACTATTTACTCTACTATATAAGATCCTTAAAAAATTATGATTGAATTTATGGGGGGTAAACTCTTCTTAATGCATATGAGATTTCCATTAGGGATGAAAAATACCTTATACAACCTGTGAAGTTTGATATGATACCTCTCATTTCACTATTTATAGAGTTACCACCTAAACAAAATGCATTAACACTCATTCATACTCCAACAAGATAACCATATCATTAAGATATAGCTCCTCCCAACCCATCAAATGATTTACAAGCAGTGAAAAGTTTACTTTAGACCTTTAACAATGAACTAGTCACCCTAAAGAGGCAACAAGCTAAGTATAATATACCTTACCAACCTCCTTACCATCCACCTTATAAACCTTATAGGAAACCATTTCAAGGTAATTTTAAGGTACAAGTATAATTTACCCATACAAGGTCAATAGTCTCTCAAAATCTAGCTATTCCTAGTTCCTCACTAGTTTAAAATAACCTCCTTTAAGATTATCAATGGTGTTATCCTTGCATCCAACCTAATAACAAAACTACATGTCCTAGTGGTGTTCTAAACCAATTATTGATTGTCCAAAGTGTATCAATTACTCAAGAGACACAAGCTAAAACACCATCATAAGGAGAGTCATCCAAGGTAAAAATAAAATTTGATTAGATAATTTTGAATTAGAAAGAGGATGATTATTATGGGATAAATTAGGTGGAGAACACAAACAAGGCCACTAATTCTATATCAACCAACATGAGGTCTAATAAAAGGGTTATTAAAAGTGAACAACTAGATAGTAGAGGTCCTATTTAAACTCCTCTAGTGCTCCAAAAAGCCACAAGGTATAATTCAAATCCAAAGGTTCAAGGAGATAAAAAACCCAAACCATAGTAAGTGAAGTTCAACCTAAGGATCAAATCCAATCCACTCAAGTTCATGGTGATGCTACTCCCAAAATGTAACCAAATATTGGTAATGTTACCTTAAACACCATTGAGTAAATGAAGAATACTAATGTCAAAATTTCTATGTGGGAGACATTGACCTTTCTAGGACAAAAGGAATTGTTGTAAGAATCATTGTCCAATCTCAGTCTTTCAAATGGAAAAACAAATGAATCAAGATCAATCCTCACTAATCTATCTCAGCCTAAGGAAGGATAATCAAGTGTAAGTGACAAACCTCCACCTTTATACATTTATTTGATCATAGGTGATCTCTTGGTTCACAATTGTATGATAGACTCAAGTGCAAGTAGTTATATGATGCCTAAGTAAGTTGCTAATAAGTTAAGCTTGAAGTATGTACTGACCATTAAATGAACAATAAAATTAGATAGTATAACCATACAAATTATTGGTGTGATCAAAGGATTCAGTCTCACTTTGCATGCATGTCCTAACAATTAAATCTATCAATACGTTTCCATTATATATCTCACACCCTACTTTGCACTATGTCTATTTAGAGACTTGACAACTAAGATTGGAGGCTAATTATCATTATATTAGTCTCACATGTTGTTTAGGATAAGACATAGAACTAAATTCATTATAAACTACTAAATAATTTCTAAAGATAACATAGAGCCATATGTGTCAAATTTTTTTAGTGTTAATTGCATAGTTCTTGGTCAATAAGAGACCATCCTAGACTATGCACCAACCACACTTCTTTAAGGCATTACTAAGTTTATACTTGATGAATGGGGAATTGAAAATCATGAAAATGATACCTATAAGCTCATTGAGAAAACTTATTCAGGTACCTAATGCATGTATGAATAAGATGTTTTAATCCCAAATCTTGTCAAGGCTAATGAGCATGTTGATGGTATATGGAAAATTTTATTTGATGGATCTAGGAGCAAAAGTGGAGTAAGAGATGGTGTTATGTTCATATCTCCTATGAAAGGTAAGTACTTTTCTATTTTTATATTTTAGTTTAGTTATACTAATAACTCAACTAGATATGAAGAACTTATACATGTACTCTAATGGGATAATAAGAGAGGAATAAAGTTCTTACAAGTCTTCAATGATAGTGAGTTTGTTATAAATCAGGATAGAGGGAAATATACAACCAAGAATAAATTATTCAAGTCCTATAAACATAGAGTTTAGGACCTTATAGAGGAATTTTAAAATTTTAACATACAAGCTATTCCAAAAGATAAGAATAAACATGCAGATAGTTTAGCTACCATTGGTGCCCAATTTGATATTCCAAATGACGTCAAGAGGGAGAAAACTCAGTAGTAAATTAAGGTAGTTTTAAGGCTTGTTGTATCTAATAATGTTACTAATTATAAAGTGTTTGAGAATAATTAATAAATCTTAAATTTTATTCATGAAGAATCTGAGTTTTATACCATAAATTAGACTAAACTACAATAGTAGTATGAGGACCAAATCATCTAATTGGATACCAAAATGCTTCCAAAAGGTTTGGTCACCTTTGAGACCATTTTCAAACACTGATGATAAGGACAAATCAAGGAAGATGAATATGACTATCAAGAATAAGGATTATGAGAAAATATCAATCAACAAAGATAAACTTCTCAAATTTGGAAAGATAAGTACTAAAGCTGATAAACATGTATTTGTTGAGCTTTGTAGTGAGTATGATGACATATTTACATGGAACTACAAATAACTTAAAGGGTTTGATCCCAGTTTGGCTCAATATATGATGGAATTAGACCCAAATTATAAGATAGTTAGGTAAAATCAAAGGCTTATAAATCCTAAAATTAATTCTCTAATAAGGAATGAGTTGGCCAAGCTGAGAGAAACTAACATAATATTTCCCATCAAGCATTCTTCTTAGGTGGAAAACTTAGTTTCTATTAGAAAAAAGAACGGAGAGATAATGTTGTGTGTATACTTTAGATATATAAATAGAGATTATTTAAATGACCACTATCCTCTTCCCTACATGGATAAAATATTTCATATAATAGCAGGTTCAGAGCATTTCTCACTTTTAAATGGATATTCAGGGTATAATCATATCATAGTTTAAGAAAGATTAGTATAAGATATTTTTTACCACAGCATGGGTTAATTATGAATATAATAAGATTACATTTGGGTTGTTTAATGTTGGTATAATATTTCAAAGGGCTATGGATATGGAATTTCAAAGATTGATCAATGATTTATTCCTAGTTTATCTAGATGACATTAACAAATTTTATAAACATGCTAATTATTATTTAGCTCATCTTAAGTAAGTTTTTGATATGTGTAGACAATTTGGAGTCTCACTCAATCTAAATAAGTGCATTTTTTTAATCCATGAAGGTAATATTTTGGGACATATTATCTCCAAAAGAGGACTTGCAATAAATATTGAGAGATTAAGTACAATCATGTCTTTGTCCTTGCCAAGCTATAAGAAAGGGATACAAAGATTCTTAGGGAAGCTCAAAATTTTTAGTAGGTTTATATTTATTTTTAAAATATTTTAAAAACTTTAACTATTATGTCGAATAAAATTAGACTTTCCACTAGTCCAAGGAAGGGAAAGACAACTTTGAAAAAATTAAACAAGCCATAACCCAAAATCCCAGTCTCATAAATCTTGATTTTACAAAAGAATTCATCATGTATGCCTTTAGAAGTGATGATATTATCTCATGAATCTTGGTATAGTATAATAGTGAAGGATTGGAGCAACCAATGGCCTTTTTTTATGAAGGTTTAAAAGATTATGAGGTAAAGTACACTTTATGGAAAAACAAATACTTGTTATAAAATGTCTTAATAAATTTAGACACATGGTATATAATAATAAAATTTAGTTGATGGTGTCACATCCATGCCAAAAACTTTATTATAAGAAAATATTTGAATGAGAAGATAGTTGGTTGGATAACTAAGATCACAAAATATGATGTAAAAATTAAGGTGACCAAATTAGTAAGAGGTAAAGGGATATGTAAAAAGTTATAATTAGACCTAAGAGAATATAAAAGGGTTATCCTAGTGGTAAAATATGATAAATAATCAACTTCTCCTCCATTTACCAGGAGTTAGAATCAAAACATCATAAAATTTATCCAAACAAGTGAGTGTCCTCAAGATTTAAACAAATATAAAAGAAGATACTTTAGATTGTAGTCCATTCCATATATCTTTGTAAATGGAATCTTGTTTATAAAATATCCTAATGGTGTCCTCTTAAGATGTTTTAAGCCAAATCAGATTAACTATATATTAGAATAATTTCACAATGGGCCATTAGGAGTCACATTGTTCCAATAATAATACTTACAAAAATAATGAGGGTAAGCTATTATTAACTTGATATATTTAGAGATACATACACATGGGTAAAAAATTGTAAAACATGTGCCTTATTCACATGTAAATAGAGGTTATCAGCTCTTCCCCTCCACCCTATTTAGGTTGATAATCCCTTCATTCAATAGGGCTTATATTTTATTGAGATGATTAGTCCACCATTCAATGCAAGCTATAAGTGGGTTTTTATGGACACTAACTACTTTACAAGATGGACTGAAGCTATTGCTTAGAAGGAAACTAATGAAATGCTATTCTTAACTTTTTAGAAGGCATATAAACTAGATTTAGGATACCTCTTACAATCATATTAGATAATTATAAAGCATTTTTTGGAACCAAGATATTCGAATGGGTTGGTAATAATCATAGTTATCTAAAAAATTCATCAAAATATTACCCTCAGGGTAATGGAATTATAGAGTCAACTACCAAGAGCCTCATCAGGATCATCAAGAGAACACTAGAGGAGAACCAAAGAACATGCCATACCAATCTAAGAACATCCATTTGGGATGATAGGATTACATGAAAAAGGGATATTAGGAACACTCCATCCATGTCAATTTATGTAAGATAGGTTAGGTTACCTCTATCTATTGAATTTACCTCACTAGAACTTGCTCATCAGATAGAGCTACTTGAAAATGATACTTTAATAGTTAGTTTTACATAATTAATATAATTATAAGAGACATGAAATAAATATATGAGGACTCTTTAATCTCACCAAGCTCAAGTCAAGAGGGAATTTGATATGGTTTTGAAAACATTCAAAGAGGGAGACCTTGTCTTCAAGTGGGATGAAGAGAGAGCCAATCTAGGAAGACATTAAATTGGATTATATATGGAGTGGTCCATATCTAATCATAGGATGTAAGGAAGCAAATTCATATGAGCTCTCAAATATTTATGGAGAGGCATTAACTTCCTAATTGGTTGTTATTCATTATTTTAGGTGTTTTTAACTTGTTTCAAGGATTTGTCAAGAATGTCAATGGTCTTGCCTTGTCTCATTTTTTAGATTTTTTTTTTAATATCAATGATTCCATGCCCAATTTATTTGATGAGGCAACTAGTATAGGTGTTTAGGCAAGGAAAAACACCTTAGAAGTCACTAAGAAATGATGATTATCAATCCTTTTAGGCCTTATATCAACATTAAAAAAGTCCTAAAGTCATTCATTAATGACATGTTAGCCTTGTAAATGTATCTTAAATTTATTTTCAAATTGAAATAGGATAAAAGGTCTTAAAAATATCTTATGAGTTCATAAAATGGTCAATGGGTCTTAAGGTAATCATTAAAGTCATTTTAAAGGGGGTGAAACATTTTTTAAGGTCTCATAAAGTCACTCTAATATTTGAAGACTATTTATAGGCCCTTAAAATCCATACATATAGCTAATAATCCATCTTAATAAGTGTTTCCATTTTATTTCTCTCTCCTTGAAGACTATTTCAAACATTCAATGTGGGAAGAGTGCATATAATCCATGATCAAATTGTTACCTACCTTCAAGCTTATATTCAGGGCAATCTTCACTATTTTAAGAGATTGACATCATGTTTAAATAATTCATGAGTTTATGATGAATAAATTTTATCTTTAAATCATGTTACAATTTTATAATACAATAAGAGGATCCATATTATTTCAAGGTCTTATGAAGCATCAAAACAAGGTCTACATGTGGAGTAAGAGGCCAAGAGTAGAGGTGGTAGTTTATGAACAAGCCTAAAATTATAATTTACAAGTACAAATATGGTTATAATAATATTAAAAATTATTTTCATATGTCTCCTTGAGTTTATTTTTAATGAGTAACAAGTCCAAGGTAAGGACTTGTAGGCATGTGTATCAGGCTTCCAACATGTTAAATATTTTCAATGATTGTAGGCATGTGTAACATGTTTCTAATGTTTTAAATATTTTCAATGATTGATTTCAAGCCTAATTTTTTTTATAAGATATTAATGTATAATATTTTGATTTTTAGGAACTATTTATACTAGTTGAGAGCCTATAAGAAGTAATAAGATTACACATAAGAGATATGCCAAAAAGAGGAAAACTTGACTTGCATGGATGAGGGTTTTTCATGATATTTTTGAAGGATTTTAAAACAAAATGAGGGATTATATGATTTAATGGATTATTCATGTATGATTTAAAGCCTTCATTAGACACAAATAAATCTTATAGCCTTAAAACTAGGCTAAGACCATTTTTAGGGTTTTTAAGCAATGATAGTCACATTATTTATTAATTTTGTAAGTGAATGATTATATAAGGGTTTGGAAATGTTTTTTTAGGTTCTAAGGAACTTCATGATGGTATTTAGGTTCATAAAAAACTTAAAAATTATGTATATTAAATATACATGCCTGTAGACTCAAGTACATGGAAGTTACATGTTTCCAAGTGAACATCATGTCATTTTCCTATTGCCTTCATGAATGTCATTTATAATATTTTAGTGAAGCTTTGAAAAATATTAAGTCATCCCATAGTGGTATCCATTAGCTAAGAGAGTTAATAAAGCATGTGGATTTAAAAAAAAAAATTTTAAACCCTAAAGCCTGTGAAGGTGCTTTTGACATATTTGAAGCTTACTCAAATAGGAAACATGGTGGTTAAGAGTATAGGAATTATGTAAATACTATCTAAGATCTAAAAAAAACATTTATATGCTTGATAAGGTAGTTTAACAAAAATTTTGTAGGCTATAAGGTATTTTAAATGATTTTGAACCTTTAAAAGTAATGTTGCTAGATTTTATAGTAAGGGTTTCAAGCAAGGAATTTGCATCTACAAGTCTATAAGAAACCTTTAGGAGGTATTCATGTTGGAAAATATCTACAACATATCTTTATGACCTATCAAAAACTCTAAGAATATCCTAATATTATTTTCAAATAAGAATCTAGATGGGTATAAGTGAGATGAAAGGGTTCTAAGTGTTTGAGAATCCGTGTAGTCATGTTCATAAGGTTTTCAACATGTTGTTTCATAATGTTCAAACCTAGATATAAGCATGCAGGGTAGAGAGGTAGATACTTGTGACCTTGATAAGTCTATAAATTGAGGAGTTATGGATTTTAAAATAAGATTCTTTATTTTCAATGTGGTCACATGATCTCAGAATCCCTCAAAGAGGAATGTAGATTGAAACATGATCTCCAAAAGGTATTTTGAGATCTAAAACATAACTTGTAGGCCTATCAAAGTAAATCTTCATGTATGATGAATCAATATTGAGAAGTATTAAGGGCACATGATCTAACTTCAATAAATTTGTACGTAGTTATTTAAGGCTAGCTTCAAGAAAGTTGCAAGCTTGTACAATGTAGTTGAGGGCTATAATGGGGTCTTCCAAAGGATTTCAACACATTTCCAAGAGTTTTGGTTATTGTAAGGGTTTCTGTGTACACTTATTAGAGAAATCAAACATGTTTCATGGACTCAATACCTTTATGAGAAAGTTTTAGGCTTGAAAGAGGAGAAATGAGGCCTGTAGGATATGAGTTATGATCTATAGGGTCTTGTAAAGCATATAATGTTGTTGGGTAGAGTTAGAAAAGGTAAGAAAAAATTTCAAGAATTTTAAGATCATTCAAACCAAACCTAAATATTCTCTAAAAGTATATAACATCAAAAAAATATTTTATGAACCAAATATCAAGGTTTCCATGTAAGTTATAGGTCTGTTAAGCAGTGAGTCTTCATGAGGTTACAAACATAGTTAAGTCACCTACAAACCTGCAAGATGAGGGTTGTTAAGGAGGATAGAATGAATGCAAGGTTTGATGAAAATAAAATTTTAGGATTATTAATGATGGTTTTCAAGTAAGAGACATACACTGTAGTTTTCAAAGAAGGTTTCTTGATTGATTAGGGTGAAATCATGTTCTTAAAGACTCTCAAGAGACTTTAAATAGATCTACAACTTATTTTGAAATGATCAAATGAGTCTCTATAATCCTTAATGATAGGATGGGACTACCAAATGCTCTTAGAACTTATGAAATCTACCACTAAGAACTAAGATGGTCTTTCTAGATTAATAGTATAGTTGTGGCAAATGAAATTTAGGGTTTTCTACCCTTATTTGACATCTATAGGTATATTAATGGAAATAATGAGATTTAAAGCATGATTTCAAGAGTGAAATATGTATGCAGGTCTTAAATACCAAGAGTTTAAACACTTCAGGGGTTAAATGTCTAAAAATGTAAAAAAAGTATCCCCATAGAATGTTAAAAATCTTGAAAACAAGTTACAAGTATTGAATAGGATCTCCATGGTGTTGAAGAGGAAGGGGTGAGTTATTATGTTTGTCAAACATATATACAAGATTTTAAGACATTTTTAAAGATGTAAAATCCTCTCAAGAGTAGTGTATAGGATTTTAAACCTCAAATTAAGTCTCCATAAGTCCAAAATATTGCATACAATCTTGTGGGGATAATTAACATGTTTATGACTAGGTTGAAAGTCTTCTTGGAAAAAAATGAGCTATTATACAATTAGACAAGGTTGTGATGATGAGTGAATATATAAAAAAGAGGTTCTTAAGATATTTGACAAGGTATATGGCTAAACAAATATGAGTTAAGTCATATAGTGAGATATAAGATTACCATGAAGGTATGATGAGTGTTGAAGATCTCCTAAAGATTAAAAGAGAACTTTTGTGATATTAAAGGACTACCAACAACATGATTTCAAAGTTGTAGGCATGGCTGATAAATTTGAAGAAATTTTGAGGTTCTTGGTAAGTTTCAGAAGACTGTATTAAGAAGTGTGGAGAACAAGGATGTTAAATCCTAGAAACAATCTATGAGGCCTACAAATTAAGAGATGGAGGTTTTATGACCTCAACCCTTAGCTTATATACCTAAAAAAAGGTTTTTAAGAGTCTTTTGAGGATTGTAAAGGGATGATTATAGGTTTTTATGATATAAGATGAGCCAAGATGAGCCTTTAAGCATAAAAAGGCATGTTTCTTAAGCTTCTTAAAGAGCTCTCATGGGCAAAGATGAAGATGAACCAACTTATCAACCTCTCCAAGAAGCCTTTACTTGAATTTCAAGATAAATTTTAGTCAGCTCATGGTTTTATAACTTATCTAACACTACTATAGATGGATTAAATAGTTGTGAAGAACATGAAATAGGTATGTAGACATTGAAAACTACCCCTAGATATGGGTAACTCCCTCCATGGAGTGGGAATCATGTCATGTCAACTCAAAGCTCTAAATAAGCATTTAAAATCCACTTACAAGCTAACCATTCAACAAGATATAACATGCATACATGAAGACATGGGTGAGTTAAGGCCATTAGGATAGGAGATCCATGTTTTCTAAGAGTGGATCAATATTGAAGACCAATTAACTAGACTATGCATTCATAAGCCTTCTAAAGGTAAAGGAGAGAAAAATTAGGGTCTTTACCTCTAATATTATTCCAACCTTCATTGAAGATCCTTATGGGAGAGGCCTAATGCATTAGAGAGGGATTAATGAAACCATTTCCCCTTGTTTATTATCTTTCATAGGCTAGATTAATGGAGTAACAAAAACATTCATGAGGTATTCTAGTGTTCTCTTCTTCTCTCTCATCTTATTTTATTATATATAAGACTAAAAATGACTTGTTCATAATCCATCTTCTTGGGTATGCTAATACACTACTCTTGTTGAGACTTGTAATGTTGGATTGATGCCTTGAATTTAATTGAATTCATGTTTGCCTCTTCTACCTTATTAATTTTCTTTAGTGTTGTGTAAAATCTAGTTATTGATCCTCATTTTGTGGAAGTTTCCTTCCCTTGTGTTTTTGTCCTATTACTTTTACACCCTTCCTTATAGGTTGTATGTTTTTTATAAACCTAAGTTCATGAAAATCACTTATGAAAGTGTTGAGAAAGTTACATGTTTCATAGGAGTTACGTAGTTTCTCATTAATTTTATGGTCTCATTATTCTATTAGAGTGAGTGGAAGAGATATCTAGACTATTGGTGTAGTACCTTTTCTATATTAAGTTTAATTTATTCCCTTTTCCATCACCAAAACACATAGTATTATATGTAGATAGGTCTCTTTAACATAGTTTTAGGATTGAAACTAATCTTATATTAGGTGTATCTAGTTTTAGTAGGAGTTGGCCTTCTCTAGAGGTTCATCCCAAGGATCCAAGGTCCCACACCTTCAATATGATCCCATTATTGCCATTAGATAAACTAATTGAATGAATAGTTGTAAGATCCAAGTGAAAATAATTAATCACACCCAGTTAAGACATGCCTATGTATTGTTATGGATCTAAATGGTTTATGAGCCTTGTAATTGAGATATAGATTATTTATACAATGATATGTTATGTTTTAAATTCACAAGAAAAATTATGTGTAGATTAAATAATTATTTTATGCATAATGATATCAGTTTATTCATGCCATTTGGATGTTATTATGTTAAATATTGTTTCCATACCAATAAAATTATTATAACAAGTATTTGAATTAAGCATATGCTAATGGAATTAATGTATTACCATTGTGGTTTGATGACTCAAATATGTTGGGTGGACTAGAATATTATTATGCTTATATTCTTCAACTTTAACTTCTAGGGTAGGATATTTGATGTTTGGATTGAGTGTTTTGTTTTATCCTTTTAGGAATTAACAAGTGTAAATACGATATTTTTAAAATAAATTATTATAATAAATTAGGGAAATAATATTCAATAAAAATAGTCACTAATTTTTTACAAAATCGACTATCTTTGACTTTTCTAAAAATAGCAATAAATAGTGTAAGTAAGAACTTAGCTAGAAAACAATTGAGATGGGTGATCTAGGTGATATAAAATGAGGTGAAAGTTGGTCTAAGTGTCACAAAATAGATCTTAGTGTCACAACCCATACTAAATAATAGTGCCATTATTGGAAATGTGGTGTTAGTGTCTTGATATTGATGGTAGTGTCTTATATATAGGATTATCTTGAGATTTTAGGTGCACCTATGTCTAGATTGCTAAGGTTTATTCCTATGTGTATGAGTCTTAAAACCCTATATTTGCCTATAATGACTAATTTAGTGAGAAAACCCTAATCCTCCATGTATCCAGGGCATTTAGTTGACATGAGCTAAAAAGTGTGTTTGTTAGTAAGGTAAGATAGACATCTTTAACACCCTACTATGATGAGAGTTGCCTACATACCTATACTCCAAGGAGGGATCAAGTTCAATTTAATTATATCTACCTAAGTGTTAGTACAAGTGAAAGTACAAGTTAAGATAATATGATTGTGTTATTGAGTACCTTGAATGTGTTTGAGATTAGAAATCTAGGTAATTTGAGATTAGGACTACTATAGATGGTAGTATACAAAAGTAGGGAAAAATATGGATTGATAACCTTAATTATACACAACTTGTTCTGAGTTTAAATCTGTATTTTGCATCTATTTTCCATCTAGTTTTTAAAAGGATAAAATACATGTATTTATACTATTTTGATGCTTATGTGGTTTATAAAAGAGGTCTAGGCAAACCCTATGAGGTTTTAGTTTTAAAAACCTATCCATTTGAGGAAAAGAGAGGTGAAATCCATTCATGCCATTTTTGGGACACTAGTGACATGTGTTACTAGTGTCTTATTATGGTGGTAGTGTCCATCTAGTAGAACACTAGGCATAAAGGGTTAGGATCAAGAAATAAGGGTTTGAATTGCTTTAGGGGTGCCTACAGTCTACATAAATGCTAAATAAGTGTGACATTTTATTATTTTTTAGAGTAATGGAGTTTTATTCCTAATTAATAAATAGGTCTAGAGTAAAGTAAATCAGTAAATTATGTGTAATAATTAAGCCATTGATTTATGCCAATAGATTGTATTTTTTCCTTTTCTAAAAATAGTAATAAATGAGAGAAAATATGACAGCTTATGCTAAGCTATCCAGTTTGAGATAGGGACTAATAATTTAGGTACAAGACTAGGACAATGTCAAAAACAAGTTCCTAAACTTCATTTTTTAATTGGAAAATAGCACCAAAAGTGGGACACCCTACTATTTGGTGTTGTAGTCCTTTTCTATCACTATTGTCCAGGTGATCTAATTTTTCTAGGTTCTGCTAGGTAGGAATGAGTTACCCTTTCAATGAAATATTGAAGATCGAAAGTCTATAGAGCTTATTGTGCATCTATTTAAATATTCAAAATCCCTAAGATATCTTTGTGCTTGAACTTGAAAGGAAACTTGGGAAAGAGAGAGAAGGGGTTAGTGTGTAAAGGATACACTGGATGCACTTCACACCTTGTGTGTGGGCACACTACCTACATATAAATACTCTAAGGAGGGATCAAGCTAATGTAGTTATCCCATTGAAGTGTTTGGTGCAATTATGAATAAAAATGTAACTAGATGTGAAATTGGGTGTACTTTAGATGGCTAGGGATTGGTGCAAAGGTTTTAATAAGTTTGTAATAATATTAAAAGGATGTATATAGAGAATAGGGAAAAGTGCTTGAGTATACTTTCTTGTATTCTTGCTTCTCTCTTATAAATGAGTGTCAACCCTTATAAATGGACTTTTATAGGGAACCTAATGATCATGGGTTAAATGAATTAGAATTAGGCTGACATGAATTAAGATAAGAATTTAGGAAAATATGATCATTCAGACCAAAAGTACACTTAGATAATATCACCAAAAATAGGGCAACCTAGGTTTCAGTGCCCCTGTCCAAGTTAGGTGCTATTGTCAAAAGGGAATGAGACCTAGGGGGATGGATCTAGGCCTAAAAGAGTTTCTTGGGTCTATAAGGGTTAAATATGGAAGGTTGTGGATGACTAGGAATCAATGAAAGAAAAGCCTATAAGGGTTATGCAAGCAAGTAGGAGGACCTATGGATTGGGTGTCATTACCATACTCAAGTAACCAAATTTCATATTTTACATAACTAAATTTGCCCCCACTTTATTATAGTGATGCAATAAAGTGAAATACTAAGATAAATTAAAGTATAAAGCATACCTAAACTTACCTTTAAGGGAGAAGCTCATGAAGCTGTGTGGTGCTAGATATACACAGAGAGCACATTATGAAGTGTGAATCTGCAATGAAAAACATAGAGTAGATTATTTCTTACTAGATATGCTATATCTAAAATATGAATATAAAAAATTGGGTAAGATAAAGAGGAAGAGAAATGAATGAATATAACTCACCAGGTATGTGAAGCAATACAAAACCTATTGTGATGCTAGATTGTGTTAGATGATGCTAGGTATGTGTTGAATCAAGAGTAATATCATGAATAGAGTCGAGTGCTCAATTTCATAGAAGGTGGATCAAGAATGCAAAGGTAGGACCTTTAGCTCCATCATCACCAAATAAGTGAAGTTAATGAATCATGTGTGTGCTAATTGATGTTTGGACTATGTGTTTAATCCCTCTAAATAGGTGGCTCAAGAATACAAAGGCTAGCTATTCCTTTGGATCCATCATTAACCCATGAAGTGAAGCTATGAAGTGATACTAATAAAGAATAGATGTCATATGAGATAGATCAGGGAGCCCATGGATGCTCTAAAAATATGACAATGTGGTGCAGATAGCCGAATGTATGTTAGAAACTAAGCCACTCTTGGCCATTTTGAAAGATGGAGGTTAGGATTATATGAAAGCCACTCTAAAAATGATGCAATATGTTTATGTGAGAGATAATTTAGTAACTCAAGTACTCAAGAAGTTAAAATTGTATGAAATTTCAACTTGAAAATGATACCGACCACCTATAGATGGAGTAAGGCACATAACTATTGAGAATGCCTAGATAATAAATTGAACTTGGAAATAAAAGAAGACCAATGTGCCATGCACATTACCCCTAAACATCAGTGTCTATATTATGGGTTTTAATATAGAAGTTATATCAACTACCTAATCTAAAAATAGAAGTGAGAGCCATAATGCTATGCATGATACCCCCTATATCTAGATTTTATAAGAAAATTGTACTGAAACTATAGATTTTGATTGATCTAGATGTGCAAAAACTATAGCTAAGCTAACAAATTTTCTTGTTAATAGAAGACTTGGGTGTTTTTTTCCCAAAAAAGATCACCAAAATGAGGACACCCTTATTTTTGGCACTTTTATTCATTTCTGGTGCTATTATCCTATGCTAAAACTAGTTGTTGATCTAGAATTGTCACTATTTTTATTCTATTATGACTGGTTTGTCCTCTGGATTCTAAATTGGGTGATTTGAATGTTTCTATTTTGACTAATAGGAGATTTTATCTCTATGACAAAACCCTTATTTATTACCCCTTCTTTTAAGGGTAGGAATTATGAACATGCAATGAATACCCTCAAAATAAAGAGTCCTACAAGTGTGTTATGTTTTATAGATACATGATATAGCAGTGATATTTAACAAGATATCTCTAGATATATAAATGTTTGTATTGAGAGATTGTTAGATCAATAAGGGTATGCTTGGATAGATATAAAAATTTAAAAGTATGTGCAATATATTGAACTAGAAATGTTAGATGTTAGTTTTTAGCTTTTAGTTGGAGGGATGGAGTATGATGTCCATCATGGCATCCAAGAAAGCAAGGTAAATGCATGATATATATCATGGCATTGTAAACATGGATAAGTAATCAATAAACAATCATATAAAGAAAGAAGCAAGAAGCATACAAGGATGGCCAAAGGGCCATGCAAATAAGGGACATAGGCATATGTCACTCAAACTAGAAAGAAAACATACAAGGCATGTTCAAATGACACATACACATACAATTTGAAATAAGAAAAGATTGTCACATATAGGAGTACACATGAGGGACATTAGCAAATGTTTAAAGGTACACATACAATAAGTAAAACTAGAAATGGAAATGTAATCACACAAGCTACGCTAAGAAAAGAATGAAAGAAAATAAACTAGAAATACAAATGCATCTAACTAATCAAAAAAAGAAGTGAAAGTATGAAAGACATGTTAGTACAAGACTAGGTAAATGCTAAGAGATACACAAGTGATAGATACTAGTGAAGTGTTGATATAAAAAATTTGTGTAATATTGTAAGTAATATACATCAGTATGATAACATAAAGTGTGTAGTGTAGGATTGACATAACCTGGATCATGTTGTCATGTAGATGCCCCCAGTGGGTATGCATATCAAGGTGGTCTCAAATGTAGAAGTAGGAATGCCCCATTAATGGGTAGAGTGAAGAAATGAAGTAGTTGGATGTTAGTACACACACTCAAAAGAGATCAAGTGAAGCATGGTAATGTATATAAATTGACATAAAATAACATGAAACATTAGATGTAAGTCCTGTCATGATAGTATTAATGTAAAGCATAGATGATGCATACAATTAAAATGTTTTTGGTATTTTGATAAATTTGAATCTTTTTATATTTTGAAATTTTTTGTATTATTTTTGTGTTTTGATATAAGCTATGCATAAGATAAATTGGGAAGAAATGATACTAATTGATGAGTCTCAGATGAGACCCCCTATCATGGTATCCTATATTGAATAAATAAATCATGCATGATCATGAGGCATGATTGAATGTCTAAGATTATGATGCTGAAATCTATGTACTTTATAACTACTCTAAAATCTTTGAAGTGGAAATGGAATGTGGGGTCTCACTATAACTCTAAGAAGTGGATGAAATTGTAGGGATCTTAGGGACCCATCTATAAGTAGGAGAAGGTTTATAAACATTTTATTTATGTGTATATGCATGATATCTTAATAAAACTACTTTGGGTGTGAAAACTATACCTAGAAGCTATCTAAAATTTTGAAGCTACAGAGGTGTGTGAACCTTATGTACTAGCAATGGATGCATCAACTATGTCTAAATTTGTACCAAAGAAAGAACTGTAACTAGTGGAGAAATTGAAATTGGTGACTACAAAGTAGATGGCTCTAAAGTGGGGAGTGCTAACTCATATGGAACTCCACCAACTATAATAACCTAATTAACACGAATGAATTTCATGCATCTATGAACTATAGATGGTATTGCTCAATTTTTTTGAATCCATGGATGACCCAGTAGCATGTCAAAAGTACTCATGCACTGAGAACTATGGTGAAATGTGTGGGACCAACCTGTAGAGGAGTTGTAATCTTGACCAATGAAATTTGTATGTGCCCATTGAATCTATTGATAACTATATCTATGGGAGTAATATCCTACTCTGAATAACCCAAATAATGTAATAATGTAATGTTTCACATGTTGACATTGGAACCATTATTGATGAGGACACTATGAATGGGTTGATTATGAGTATGTGCTCTGATAAAAAGTGTGTTATAATATGAATAATCCTCCATAATCTCTTGATTTGAGAAGGATATTGAAGTTCTAGCTGGAACTCTAGACTCATACACACCTATCATACCACTCAAAGGATGTGACTCAATTGAAGGTGCCTAGTATGTATTTGGTGGAGGATATGCATGGTATATATGGTGAACACCTGATGTGTCCCCTTTTTCTTGTTTAGAGTGCTATGGAAATGGATTTGAGAAGATTTTCAAATCTCTATCCTATGTTATCTTTACCTATGGAGGCTCAATAAAAGTACCCAGATCAAGTAGATTATCATTTATCAAGTTCTATATCTTATGTCTCAAATAGATACATTTATTTATTGTATGGCTTAGTGCCCTATGAAAATCATAAAATGCATTATGATCATATCCCATGGAAAAGGTTTTGCTGGGTCAACTTCCTAAATATAAGGGAGATATATGATGTTACATTCTAGTAAATTTTATAAAACCCTATCTAGATCAATTGGTAGATTGGTAAATGCATGATGAGGAGGTGATAATAAAACAAAAAATTGAGGGGGATTTGAGGCTACATTAATTTTTAGTTGATTATGATTTTTGTTTTCATTGACTTTGACCTTGTATGGGACGTTTCTAATACTCTTGTTTTTTTTTTTGAGATACTTGATTACTTTAGTTTTCCCATTGAAATAATCTTGACTTCTCTTTCCTTTAGTGTATGACATAATTTAGTGAAGGAAGAGAATCTTTTGAACATAATAGATTCATGTAATGCTCGTAGAAGGCTTTGTTTAAAGATGTCATATAACTCTTGATTGGCTATGGGGATAGTTAGCTTAGCCAAAATAGTCTTATATCTAAGAACATAGTCCATGAGGGGCTCATTTGACCTTTATTTTTTCTATGTAATTTGTGCATAAGAAACCTTATCACCAATGTTGATACTAAAATCTGCTAGGAACTTGCCTACTAAAGGATTGAATGTAGTGATTGACTGATTTGATAGACTATAGAACCATTGTAATGTGTAATCCTTTAGAATATATGGAAACAGCTTGGTAAGTGTTGTCAATCAAACTCACACCCTTGTGAAGGTAGTTTTAGGCCTTCACAGTCTATTGAAACATGGAAAAAATCCTAGGCTGTGGGTGGCCTAATCAGTGGATTGAATCTCTAGGTTTTAAGGGCTAGCTCTCTTTGGTGTATCAATTAGGATCTCTACTCTATGCTACAAACTACCAAGAAAAAGGAAAAGGAAATAGGTAAGAAAGAAAATTTAAAGGAAATACTATCTAATGATGGTGATACACCTATATTTTGGTTCATCCACTCAATTTGAGCTTATAAAACATTGATTAGATTAGAAAATATTGAATCTACAACTCTAATTGACAACCTATACATCAGTATTTCATGAAAACATTTTATTTGGTGATCAAAGCTTGAGGGAAATGATGGAACGTGCTTGGTTCAAGGCACTAACTAGCCACTTACATCCATTTCAACTTTAGCCAAAAGACATCAAACATAGAACATGACCTGCATAATCTGATCAACTAGTAACTAGGTAAGAATCAAGACTTGACAAGGAAGAAAATTCTATCACATATGCAAATCACTAACATAAATATGCTATACTAGCCCCCTTGAATATGAAAATAGTCCCTCTATTTATCTAAAAGGGTTAAAAAATTCAATCTTGATAGAGTTTGGTCTTAAAATGGATGAAAAGCTAACTTATATAGTAAAAGCATACCAAAGCCAAGAAATTGGCATTGAAAATAGGAGAGGAGATCAACTCCCAAATCACACAAGTCCAAATTGAGATATCAAATGATAAAATAGCCTTCAAATAATATCCTTTTATCTTATGTCTTACATGAAAAAGTTCCTTGGCATTTGAAAAAGATGGTGGGTCCATTTTGGACTAATCTGCTCCATGCATGGAAAGATATGACAAATATTCAAAGAGAAACTCCACTCGATATGTTTGGAAGTTGAGTTGAAAAAAAAGTACTTTGCATGGAAAATAAGGAAAATGAATGATAAGCCTTGTTTAGTTAACTCCAAATAAATCCACCCTACATTGGAAGATGCTACGCCAGTCCTTAGGTAAAGAAATCTAGTTTGAACAAATTGGAAGTGTTGAAAACCTTTAATTAAAAAGATAAATCAAAATATATGTTACACTTTGACAAAAGCCAACTCAAAATCAAGACCAATCAACTCTAAATGGCCTCAAATTTCATGAAAAGGGGATTTGAAAATTGAAGCATGCATGGAATTCCATGTTAAGATCATATATGCAACATTTGAAACTCCATGTTAGCTACTTGTAATTCTTTGGCCTTTTGTTCTTAGTCTCTTCATTTTTTCATGTATTCCTTAAGGTTATTTCTTCTTCAAACTTTTATCTTTGGATACTTTCCTAAAATAATTGTTTTGACATTTTCTCTTGCAGAAACTTCATTCAAATTTTTTATCCAAGGGTCATTTATTTGGGCCTTTCCTTACATACTTTTCCTTTAGACAATTCGTCTAAAGAAATTCATGTCTTTGGACTTTTTTGAGAATTTCCCCTCAAACTTTATGAAAATGCCCCTCAACTTTATGAAAATGAACTTTCAAAAAAATTGAAATGGACCCTTCAAAATTATTGAAAAGGTCTTTCAGAACTTTTGAAATGGACTTTGCCTTTTTGAAAATAACCCTTAGAAACTTTGAAAAAGGAACATTTTTCCTAGAAGTGCCTTTCAGATTTTTTCAAAGGATATTTTAGATTTTAAAAAGTGCCCCTTTCCTTAAAAAATTTCTCTTGAAATAAATTATTTCCCCTTTTGAAAATTCCTCCTTCTGAAAGAATTCCTTAGACTTTTTGAAAAGTCCCTTTTTCAAAAGAATTCCTATTTGAAATGTTTCTTGAAGATGGACCTTCCTGAAAGGAAAGAACCCTTAGAACTTCTTGAAAATGACCCTTTAAGGATGAAAAGAAGCCTCCATGATTATTTTCTCACAACAATCCTCTAAAAACCAAAGTGAATGCCTCAAAAAGGCTTGTTAATCATGAATTATTTCAAGGACTTTTTAGGACCAATAATTGACTCATAAGACAAAGTGACATGATATGCAAAGTTTCAAATGGTAGGGGTGATAATTTGACCTGGAGGGTCAAAATTGTCAACATTTTTGTGACTCAACTGAGAAGAATGCCTACTATTATTAAGAACCAAATCATGTACATGAGTCTTGAACTCACAAAGTAATGAAAAAATTGATCCATGACTGTAAATTCTCTTTTGACCTGGCATGAGACAACCTTCATCATCCAAAATAAGGAAGGAAACACACAAAATAGGAAAACTAACTAAACAAAGAAAATGTGAAAACAAGCACTTATTTGGGACAAAAAAGAACTAAACTATGTGCTTAAATAAAACTTGAAGGAAAACAAACAAATAAACTTAGCTCTTCAATAGAAATGTTTTAAATGTATCCCATTGACTAGGATTGGAAGCTCCTCACAATCTATCTTTGCAAGTTGGAAGGAATTGTGGGATTTACAGCTAGAAATTCTGTATGGGCCACTCCAAAGGGAGTAAAAATTTGTGTACCTTCCTAGTTTAGCTCTATCCACATCCCACTTGAGGATGAAATATCCTTCTTTGAAACTTCATGAAAAAGCTCCTTTGTCAAAAGCTCTCTTCACTTGTGCTTGATGAATTTCCATGGATAGCATGGACTGATTTATTACCTCTTCCATCTCTATAATCTCAGCATACCTGATCTCCATAGTCTCATTCTCCAACAACTCAAGTTGATGCATTAGTTCTAAAGTAGGAAACTCAAGAGAAATGGGTAACCTTGCTTCCTTACCATATACGAGCTTGTATGGGGAGTTGGCTATTGATATTTTGTAGGTGATCCTATCAGTCCATGGAGATGACTTCAAATTTAATTCAATGACCTTTGATTATCTTCAATAGTCCTTCTTATGATCTTTAAAAGGTTCTTGTTTGTGTATTCAACAAGGCCATTGCCTTGTCGATAATAGTTTTATGAAGTTATAAGATAAATTCCATGTTGGACAACCCATTTTATGATCCTAGTTCCCACAAAATCCATTGCATTATTATAAATAATATTTTAAGGAACTCCAAACATAGTAAGAAAACCTTCATAGAAATCTAGAACATTAGTTTCATTTGCTTCTTTCAATGCCACTGCTTTTGTCCAATGTGTGCAGTTAGAATATATCTATGTCCTAAACTTGAAGGAGTATTTATGAGAAAAATAAATTTGAATCCCCATTGGATAAAGGGATGATCCACCGCAATTGGTTGAAGAGGTAAGGCTACAATTTTAACTTTTTTTATAAACATAATAGACTATTTGCACTTCCTTACCCATGCATGGTAATCACTAAATATACTAGGCCAATAATACCCACCTCTCATGATCTTAAGAGATGTAGTTATTACAAAAAAATTTCCTTCAACCTATCCATCATGGAATTATTCAATAAATCTCTAAGTTTTGCATGGTTCTATACATCTTAGTAATATTCCATTGATATATTTCTTGAACAAAACACCATTAATAAGAAAAAATGAAATTGATTACAACCTAAAATATCTTATTATAAGAAGCACTTAGATGAGAGGGATAAATACCATCTTTGAGATAGCTTACCAAGTCATGAAACCAACTAGAAGGTGAGGTATGACCAGCTACAACCTGTTCAACATTTGACACCAAAATAACCTTATTAGTCTCTTGCAAGTCTTGAGCTAAATGCTCACAAAGTCATTTGCCTCTAATCATATTTTTGAACTTAATTTCCCCATCATACTCCATTACCTTGGTTGTCCAACCAACTCTCTTCTCATTTATATCTTTATTCAAAATGAACTCCTTAATACTTGGATGAGAAACCATTAGGTGTATTTTATTGTTAGACAAGCAGTATCAATTTTTTTTAAGAGACCTTATAACTAAAATAACATGTTTTTCAACAAAATATTACCTTGTTTCATAATCTTAAAAGCCTTGACTAAAGAAGGCTATTGGATACTCCAAAGTCTCATGATTTTGTTGCATAAGAATGCCTAAAATGGTTTCCATGTTAGCATATATATACAAAATGAAATATTTTATGAAATATAGATTTATAAGTGTAGGATAACTAGATATGTCCTTCTTAATATCTTAAAAAGAATGTATTCCTTATTTGGACCATCTGAAGCTCTAATTATTCTTTAGCATGGTTGTAAGTGGCTTAGCTAAAATGGCAAAATCTGAAATATATCTCCTTATGAAATTGATTTTCCCAAAGAAGCTTTGCATATCCTTTTTGTGTTTAGGTAAAGAGAGTGAAATAATGGAGTTTATACTTTAAAAATCTATGATTAAACCATAATTTGAAACCACATGGCCAAAGAGATTACCTTCATGAACTAAGAAGACACATTTTTTGGGATTTAGAGATACCCTAAATTTCCTACACCTTTCAAACACTTGATTGAGATGAACCATATGATCACTTGCACTGTTTGAAAATACTCTTATATTATCCAAATAAACAAGTACAAACTTGTTAAGAAGGCCTTGGAATGCCATAGCAATGGCTCTCTGAAAGGTTTATCCAATATTATATAAACTAAATGGCATCTTTCTACATGAAAATGTCCCCCACTTGGTTGTGAAGGTTATCTCAAATTGGCCCTCTTCCTTGACCAAAATATTATTTTAGCCACTATACCCATCCAACAAGAAAACCTCTCTAAACATGCAACTAGTTGTAAAATTTGTTCCATTGATGGCAATGGATAGTGATCTTTAAGTGAAGCCCTGTTAAAATCATGAAAGTTAATAGAAAATCTAATCTCACCATTTTTATTCTGTACTAAAAAAAATATGCCACCCAAGTTGAGTTCTTGACTGAAAATATAATAACTAACTCTATGAGCTTGTGAAGCTCATCTCTCATCAAAGGCTCAAGCTTAGGATTGATGGGACTTTGTCTTTGTCTCATTGGTTTAGTTTCACCCTCTAACTCAATGGTGTGTTGAGCTAAACTTGGGTTAAATCCATTGATATCACTATATTACCATGAAAATACATTAGAAAAACTTGTGCATAACTCAATGAAAACTTCCTTTTGTGAAGGAGTGCATACCTTACGCAACTTCAAATTCTTACCAGCTACAATCTCTACATTGGCATAATGCTTGAATTCTCCTTCCTTAAATCATCATCACCACTAAAAATGTTTTCAAGTGTGACCGATACCTTGGGTAACTTATTTGTTTTTAGTTGAAAAATCTGATCACCATACTACTACAAATACTTTGATTGGCTTCTTGAATAAAACTCAACCTCCTCTTGCAAGAATCTCATAATTTAATTGTCATCTTTGAACACTTCCCAATTCTCATGATTATCTGGAATAGAAGGCCTTACAACCACCTTTATATGTGACTAATTTTTTTCACTTTTTAAATCTACTAAGATACTAAATTGTGCCTTAATGGCACCTAACCTATTTGCATGTTTATTCTCACCTCTTGGTATTTCCTAAATGTTAAAAGCTTAGAAATCTTCAAGTAAGTTCCATATTATATGATTATAAGATTTAATCAACAAATTTTTTCATATACTTAAACCTCTTACTTGGTGAACTATAAGTTCACTATCACCAAAAACTTGCAAGGTGTTGACTTTCATCTTCCTAGCCCACTGCAAACTATGAACTAGTGCCTCATAATATACAACATTATTTTAACAACTAAAATCAAACTTAACAAAATAGAAATATCTTTACTTTATTTGAGAAACCAAAATCATTATATCTTTGTTACCATGTTTATTCCCTGATCCATCAAAGTACAATTGCCCTAAACATTCACTAGATTCATCATCTTTAACCATGGCTAGAATTGGTACATCATTATCATGAAGAAAATACACACCAAGTCCTTATTACTCAATTAGACTATAAATATCATGCTCATGAAAATTAGAATCCCACTCATCTATAAAAAATATATAACTCCATCTAAAGGTGATCCATTTTCTACTCCACTAGTTTCTAGTACATCATCCAAAATGATATAGTTAGTATTCACAACACTTGGCATATATGGCTCCATATGGAAATGTGTAATAGGTTAAAAATAAATTGTTACCTTGGTATTATACCTAGTTCTATATATTTAAACCTCTTACTTGGTGAACTATAAGTTCATTATCACCAAAAACTTGCAAACATCTTACTTGGTATTATAAACCTCTTACTTGGTATTATACCTAGTTCTAAACATCAAATAATTTTAATCAGCTAATAAATACTCCCCAATATTTGAGGTGAAGTCCCTTGAAAGGCACATAGCAAAGTAAGGAGACAAGTCTACCACAACAACATCCTATTGAATAGTAACATTGGGACAAGCATGTAATGTCAATTTTATATATTTAATTATTCATACCATCTTTTTTGGTAACCTATCCAATTATAATACCCCCTTAGTGTTTGGCTCATAAAAAAGGTTGAGCTTATCTATAATCTGTTTAGGCATGACTGTACTACTAGCTCCACTATCCACCATACAATTATGAACCAAAGTATCACCCACTATCATAGAAAGGTAGAAAGGATGAGTTTTATTTGATTTTACCTCAAATTTTTCCACCTTTAACATCTTATTTACTTGATGTATTTGTTTCTTAGTTGGCTGATCCATATTAGTTAAGACAACACCTTCTTTCTCAACTAGTTTTGGAGATAATTTGAGAGCTGAAAGCTCTTGGATGAGCATATATTTTTATCTTGGAATGGAAAGATAATCCCACATGATAATTTTGATATTATAATTCTTCATCTGATCCAATATACTGAAATGAGATCCATCAAACTTTGGTTTTACTTTTTGAAGCATTGGATGCTCATGAACTAGAGGTATCTGATGAAATTTACTAACCTCTATACTCTAATCTTTCTAAGTTATATGGGAAGCAAGTTTCTATTTTGTACTCTTAGAGAGTACTTGACTAATTTTTCACCACTTGAGCCTCATCAATGGCTCTTATTTTAACTCTAGTTATAATTGTAACTTGACCACTTGTATAGCTAGTTTCAACACCTTGAGTAAAAGCAACATGATCATCCACTTGCCAATTTATATTAATGGCATTATGATACCCTTGAAATTTTTGAGTCTCTCCTTGTGATGCCAAACTTCTATCCTTGTATTTATTTCCTTGAAAATAAAAATCTTCTTGTGTCATTTGTGGCATAGTAATGTTTTGTGATACCAAGGCTTGGTTTTGAGCATCATTGAGATTTGAAGATTACCAACCTAAATCTTGCATCAAGTTGTTTTGAGGTGGGGTTGGAATAATGGATTTTAAAGTATAAGGAGCATTAGGATCAAGAGAATCATATGGCTTAGCTAGAGTTATGGATTTTTGTATTTGATAAGGTGGTGTGTTCTCTCTAAAACTTTGATAAGGAGGATTTTGATCTTTGAAGGGTTGATAGGTGGTTTGATTTTGTTGTTGATAAGGTCTATGAGCCTAAAATTATTACCTCTTGAGTTGTACTATTTCATTCCTAAAGGCTTGAAACAAGCTTTTCAACTCTCCTATCCCACTAGTTTAATTAGTAGGGGCTACAATTTGAGCTTAAAGTGATGGAATCAGAGTTAAGGATAGAATTTGAGAAATTTGAGGAAATTGAGGAGTTGGTATAGAATTAAATTTTGGGAATATAGGCATTAGAGGCCTTGGAGAAATCTTACCAACTTGTATCAAGCTATTCTCTACCTTTATTGCAACCTCATAAGCATCTGGTAAGGTAGTACCATCCATTGATTATATCATCACACTAATGTTAGAGTTAAGGTATTTCAAATAGTATAAGAATGTATATTCAAGGGATGGCCTAATCAACACAAGTATCCTAGTCCATGTCTTTTGGAATCTGAGAATAAAATTAGACATGAACTCATGAAGAGCTCTCATTATGTTTGTTAAATATTTAACCAAAGAGAGGTGATCATATTTGTCTTCAAATTGCTTGACTAAGGTTACACCCAATTCATCCTAAGTAGAAATGGAGTTCATTCATAGATTTATATACCACTACAATGTTTTTCCTTTGAAGGAAGTAGTAAGCAATCTAATAATAAAATTATCCTCAAAAACATTATGGACTAAACATGGATTAGCTACATCTTAGATATGCTCAATGGGGGTTGTTTGATTTTTTCTTGAGAAGAATGGGATGATCTTGAGGGAAGACACAGGAATGTCGTCAGACTAGGCTAAATTGAATGGGCTACCTCTATTGAATGGAATAAACTCATAATTTCTAATAGACATTTGGATAGTGGGGGTTGTAGTGATTAGAACAATAGGATAACTAGGAGACAAATATTATTTTTGAGGATATGGGATTGTATTACTAAACCTTGATCTTTTATATGATGTAGAAGACAACTCAATGAATTAAAAAGGGATACCTTTTCCAGTTAACCTCATAGTAATATTTGGCATGAAACAATTACTTAAATGATGCTATGAACTCTACAACTTGAAGAATATTTAGCTTTTAATGAAGATATATATTCTCCTCTACTATAAATTCTTCTTCTTAACTCCAAACTTCAACTATGCCAAGGAGTAAATATCCCTTTAGGCATGCCAAAAACTATTTTCAATAATACTTGTACCCTTGTGAAGGTAGTTTCAAGGTTTCACAATCTACTAAAATATGGAAATAATCCTAGCTATGGGTGGCCTAATCAGTGGATTGAATCTCTAGGTTCTAAGGGCTAGCTCCCTTTGGTGTATCAATTACAATCTCTACTCTACGTTAAAAACTACTGAGAAAAAGGAAGAAGAAAAAGGTAAGAAATAAAATTGAAAGGAAATCCTATCTAATTATGGTGATACACCTATATTTTGGTTCATCCACTCAATTTGATCTTCTACAACACTAATTAGACAAGAAAAGACTAAATCTTTAACTCCAATTGACAACCTATACATCAATATTTCATGAAAAGGTTTTATCTGGTGATCAAATCTTGAGGAAAATGATGAAAAATGCCTAATTTAAGGCACTAAATGGCCACTTACATCCATTATAACTTCAACCAAAAGATATCAAACATAAAACATGACCTGCATAATCTGATCAATTAGTAGCTAGGTAAGAATCAGGACTTGACAAGAAAGAAAACTCTATCACATATGAAAATCACTAACATAAATATGTTATACCAACCCCCTAGAATATGAAAATATTCCCTCTATTTATCTAAAAGGGTTAAAAAATTCAATCTTGATAGAGTTTGGTCTTATCAAGTAAGGATCATTAAAATGGCTAAAAGCCAACTTATATAATAAAAACATACCAAAGCCAAGAAATTGGCATTGAAAATAGGAGAGGATATCAACTCCCACATCACACAAGTCCAATTTGAGATATCAAAAGATAACACAACCTTCAAATAATATCCTTTTGTCTTATGTCTTGCATGAATAAGCTCCTTAGCATTTGAACAGGATGGTGGGTCCATCTTGGACTAATTTGCTCCATGCATGGAAAGCTATGCCAAATCTTTAAAGAAAAACTCCACTTGATATGTTTGGAAGTTGAGTTGAAATTAAAAAAGTCCTTATTTGCATTGAAAATAAGTAAAATGCATGATAATCCTTGTTTATTTAACTCCAAGTAACTTCATCCTACATGAAACAATGCTATGCCAATCCTTAGGTGAAGAACTTCAGTTTGAATAAATTGGAAGTGTGGAAAACATTTCATTAACAAGATAAATCAAAATAGATGTGACAATTTGACAAAATTCAACTCAAAATCAAGACCAATCAACTCTAAATGGCCTCCACTTGCATGTGTTGGGTGAATATTTTGTCATCAACAAACTGATGGCAAAATGGGGATATCAGCCACAGCGTAAAGGAGATTTACATCACGAAGAGGGTGGCTTTACCAGATCTAGATGAGGTAAATCTCTCCTCTCATCAAGGGGAGGTTCCCTATCAGTATTTGTGTGCTATAAGTATGTATATAATTAAGCAGAAAATAACACATGGGGGGTAGAACAACATCTACTTCTCTTTTTTCAGAAGTAACGTATGAAGGATAAAAGAGGAAAATCCCTGATCTAAAGCTAACAACACTCCTCTTCTTTCAAGAATGGTATCAAACGAAGAGCAGGAGATTACCTGAAGTAACAAAAACACAAGAACACTCATGCAAACACAAAGTCTGCCGTAGCTTCTTCACGGATCTGGAACAAATACAACCGTAGAGTAAAGTGAAGCACAAAGTCTTCACCTGAAACTACCAAAGATAAAAGAATCTCAAAAGTAAAAGTAGCACAAAGTCTATCTTCTACCCTCAAAAAGTGCCCTTAGATAATATCAACACATTCACTTTGTTTATTAAGTCAGATAAACAAGAGGTTATCAGGAAAGAGTACATAAGAAACTATTTCCTAGATGACACAGATAACTTCAACACAAAGTCTGAAATCACTTGCTTCTCATTCATTTGACAAAATCTGATTTACAAATCTGAGCACAAAGTCTCAAAAGTTGCTTCAATTTCAGCAGAGTGTTTGCTCTCTATTTTTCCAAGATCCTATTACAAATGAGGTCTCCACTATATATAGGGAGAAAATCCTCAAAAACAGAAAATAAGAATAAAATATCTTGGTCAAAGATGACTCATCTTTGACTTTTAGATATATTCTAAAATATTTAATTCGTAATTACATGTTACAAAATTGCATGCATTCTGCACAAAACATAAATGCATAAGGATAGAAGAAGAGAGGGAGAGTGTCAATTTTTGCTGCCAAACTTCTTCAAATGGTCATCGTACATGGTGATTGATGCCTGAATTCCTACGCTGTCCGGTGCAACTACGTTTTTGGAGATGACCCTTGATCTGATTAGTGCGTCTTTCAATGCTGTGATGGCTTTAGAGTGGCCAGTTAACCTAGATTTTAAATTATCCAAAGTCAACTGAGCATCCAGAATGCTGTCTACTGAAGTCATGGAGAAAGACGCTCCTTTGAAATCCCTCTGGATCATCCCTTCAAAATTTTGAATCATTTCATCTGCTAGAAGGAACTGATGATCCTTAGAGGTCAAGTCGCAGGGTAGCTCTTCTAATTTATTCAACAAGCTTAGGTCACTTTTATCACTAGCTTCTTTAAAAGCTTTGAGATCATCAATTAGATCTTTGAGTACCTGGATCCTGAAGATCATCGCCTCCTTGATCTCAACATATGAATCCTTGTTGGGGATGACACCGATAGATATCAGGGTACTCTTTTTTAGATCTTTCATTTCCTTCCATCTATCGAGATCTTTCTCCAAGCCGTCAATCTCCTGAGAGGTAAAAGAGACAAAACTGTCTACCTGAGCTTTCAACCTCTTCATTTTCCCTGTTCTTTCTGCAACCTCAGATAGCAGAGAGATTCCTTGATTGTGCATTCTGTCAATATATTCCTCCATTACTTTTCCCTTTAAATAAGTCTTTTCAGCTTTCTGAATGACTGAATCATCCACAGAAAAGGCCTCTGGAGTCACTGCTTCAGGTGGGATGGTGAATCTTCTGATTACTGCCGTTAACTGCTCAGCCTTGGCTTTATAAAAATCCTTCATCTCTTTTTCCTTGTCAAATTTTTGGACCATAATGTCCATTGCCGACTGAAGATCACTCTTCGCACCTTCGTGTGTAACCTTGCCTAGTTCAACACGAGAAAAGGAATAACTACTCATTTCAAAACCCTCAAGGGTTGCGTCCTGTGGGGGTTTGGCAATTTCCAAAAATTTTTGTCCCTTTTCCTCGACCAACTTGGAGAGGATTTTTGGCTTCTTGGGAGCTTTTGTTTTGGCCAGCACTATCTTGCCGAAATCAAATTCTTTTGGGGAGATGGCCCTTTTCTTTCTCTTTGGTGTGAAAGCAGACATCCACTACGGGAGAAAAGTACCTGTTGTAACAATAGTTGCCTCCGCCAGTGTCATGGTAGCGACTTCCACGCTACTGGTGGTGACAGTAGTCATAGTTGGAGTGACCAGCGAGACTATACCAACTGTTGATTCAGGATTAGGCACAGGGCTTGGTGGCAGGTTGAAAGATGGAGATGATAAACTCGAAATGGATGCAAAAGAGCGAGGTGAACCTGCTGAAGGATCTTGTGGATCACCAAAAATAACCTTGGAAGGAGAAGCGGCTCCGAAAGATGGAACGCTGATGGGAGAGATAGGAGAAGTGGGCACCGTAGGAGATTGAGGAGGAGGAGAGGAGCCCTGGATCGACTGCACTTATCCCATTGAGGTTGGAGACCCAACACCTAGTCGTTCTGAAGGTTGTTCCATTGACCCCGTTGGTTGAGCTGCCTGTACCCCGGGACTTTGTTCTTTGGTTCCCTCGGCTACTGCCTCAAGCTCTTGTGCTGACCTAGGCTTCTTGGATACAAAGACGATCCTAGGCTTGTGAGGTCTAGAAGATGAAGGGACGTCATCTTTGTTTTTGGTTTGGCTTTCTTCCTTTCTCTTCATCTCTACTTGGTATTCAGCCTCTGACCCTGTGATGAACTCTTTTAGGGTGATTCCATTTACTGCCAACCAACTATTGGTGTTAGCCAATACTGGTTCAAATCTTTTCCTTAGAGAAGTCAACTCTTTTTGAGACCAGTTAATCGGAGGAAGAGGGGAACCGGTGACCTTGTCTGTCAGATATCTGCTGTTCACGATATTCCCATCATCAATCAACCCTGAAGGGATCTCACCAAGCCCGAGGTACTCTATTTGCTCTAGCGTGAGATGGCAATAGTCCATTTTCCTTACCTCTTTAGCTGTCCTCAAATCAACCCAGATGTCCTCAATCATGGGCTCGTGGAACTGAGTCTTCCTTCGGATTGTCTCTCTGACTCCCCTGTAATCAAATTTTTCCCGCCTTTTGAATGATTTGATAGTAACCATCTGCATCTCTGTTTCCATAACCTTTGCTTTAGTCGATGTAGCAACGAAAAATCTGCCAATCTGGATAGGAAACTTGAAACCAGGTCTCTTAAGCTCCATCTGTTTTGAGTGCACGACGGCCAATTGTCGATAAAGCTCCATTAGGACCAACCTATCCAAAGGGAATCTAGGGAGCATATAAGGGTATCCTTGATAGAAACCCACCCAAAGATAAGAAAATGTAGAGAACTAGAGGAACATGCAGCCAAAACTGTTCACTACTGTCCAAGCCTCATCTGATATTCTCTTCTGTTCCAGTTGAGGATCGAAGAGACATAGAAATATGGCAAAGAATGCATCATTCACTCACCTAAAATAACGTGTAAACCCCTGAAGTGTCAGCTGTGAATAGTATGAATAGACCGGGGTGGTCTTCCTATCCCCCTCTGTTGTTAGACCTAGGAAAGATCGCATGGCAACAACTATGTAGACCAGGTATGAGGTCATGTAGAATTTGAAGGAGGTTTATACCCTGGTCAGCTGCTCATGAATAGCGTTGCTGATCTGTTCTCCCCAGAAGATGGCCTATTTGCCTTGCAGGATGATCTTAATGAACGGATACATCCATTCATGGAATTGTGAAGAGGACGGGAGGCCTCGTACTCTACTGAGGAGGGTGATTAAGTCACCAACTTCTTCAATGAAGTCACTTCTAGGGAAGCTTTTCGGCCATCTGGATAGGCTGGCCCTTGGGGTTTTTAACCACTTATGGTTTATGACCCTCTTTGCCCTCTCGGGTTCTTTGTCATACTCCCTCTGCACGTTCTCGAAGTCAATTTGGGTTACTTCGGTGGCTGGTGGACATAGAAAAACTTTGTCGATAAATTTGGGGTCCAACCGAATGAGCATGCTGCCACTGGCGTCTGAGACTCATCTGGTCTCTTTATCGTAGAAGTGCGTGCATTGAAGGATGAACTCTACATGATGGGCCGCTATTGGGAAGGCGGCCACCAGGTGGATGTTGCTCTCGATAATTCTCTTTATCCCAGTGCTGGGATTTGTTGCTTTGGTTCGTCCCAGGAATTCGGCCATATCTACGTGGCCGATCTCAATGTCTCGAATGTCATCGACATTCGAGGTGATTTCTATGAGCGGGAAGACGCCCTGGTATTTGTATTTCATCATCTTCACCTTTGAAGGAGATGCTTCCATCATGGGGGACGATCTTGTTTGGACGGGAGCAGGCGTGCAGGAGCTTGCTGAAGGTGATGCAGCCATAGTCGAAAGGAGAGTGAGAGAGGGGGAGAGCAATTTAAGTGACATAGGTTACAGGAGGTCACTTAAAAAGGCCAGGATGGGCAAAGAGATAGAAAATGAGGAAGAAAAAGCTTGAAAAGGATAACCCAAAAAAAATCTGAGAGTTAGTTGAAAAAGGAAGGAAAAAGCAGGGGCGGCGAAAATTACCGCCCTTGCATGAGGAAAGCAGGGGCGGCAAAAATTGCCGCCCTTGCATGAGGAAAGCAGGGGCGGCGAAAATCACTGCCCTTGCATGAGGAAAGCAGGGGCGGCGAAAATCGCCGCCCTTGCATGAGGAAAGTAGGGGCGGCAAAAATTGCCGCCCTTGCATGAGGAAAGCAGAGATAAAGAGAAAAACAAAAAGGAAACAACTAAGCTAGGAAGAAGAGGAAAAAATAAAAAAAAACTTAAAAACAAACTCTACCTGGAAAATGAGCGTGCCACAAAGTCGGATCCATGAGTTGGCACTTTGCAAAGTCACTTGGAGCGCTCAAGTGCAAGAGGTAGGAGGGGAGGAGGAAGAAGTGAGAAGAAATGAGGCCCAAATCAGATTATATAGGGTGAAAAACCAACCCCAACAACCCGCCGTGCAGGGCCATTAATGCCTTGCATAGAAACCGAGACGTGCAAGCGCGGCAAAAATTGCCGCCCTTGCAGGAAAAATGCAGGGGCGGCAAAAATCGCCGCCCTTGTAGGAAAAAAGCAAGGGAGACTAACTCCAGAAAGAGGAGAAAAAGGAAAAGGGGAAGGGGAAACTTGGTCTCGACGGGATAGTAACCATTTTCCGATCCGATCAAGATGAAAACTTACTACGGAAACATCCTAAAAATGAACTTAGAGAGACAAGATGAAACAGACAAGTTTCGTGGGGGGGTTGCTTCCAAAATGAGATAAGTTGGTTTTGGAAACAACAGCTGGCTCCTGTTGGGAAACTTTCGTTCAATCGAAAAGATTAGTAGAAGTAGAATCCAATCTCTAAGTGCTTTCATCCAAGCCATGGGCTACGGAGTCGAGCGAAAAAAGGAAAAGAAAAACAGACCAAAAAAAGAAGAACTGTACATATTTTACAAATGGACTCATCCAAGCTTCAAGGGTTGAAAAGCTTTAGATGCTGCCTGTTGTTCCCAAAATTAGCGGTGCTTATTTTTGGAACTCCCATGCAAAACTTGTCCATTTCATCTTTTCGTCCCCCTCAGTTCGTTCTTCGAAATGTTTTTCGAATTCGCTCTCATCTTGGCCTCGGAATGAGAAGTGGTTACCAACTCATCCCTGCCAATTTTTCCTCCCCTGGACTCCTTCTGGAGTTAGTCTTTCCTCCCTTTTCTCCTGTGCAAGGGTGGCAAAATTCACCGCCCCTGCATTTTCCTTGCACTTTTTATGCAAAGGCGGCAAAAATCGCCGCCCCTGCACTTTTTATGGAAGGGTGGCAAAAATCACCGCCCCTGCACTTTTTATGCAAGGGCGGCAAAAATCGCTGCCCCTGCACTTTTTATGCAAGGGCGGCAGATTTTGCCACCCATGTATTTTTCACCGCGGGCTGTTTAAGCCAAATTTTTGACGTCGTCGGTCGATAGTCTGCCGTCGTTGGTCTATTTACCGACGTCGGTGGTTTTCTTCTACCGATGTCGGCAGTTTTGCCGACGTCGGCGATGTTTTCTGCCGGCGTCGGTCGTGTTCGTCGTCTCTTTTCTCCCGCCCTTGCATCTGGCACTCACATTTCTTCGACTCTGAGGAAACCTTCATTCTTTTCGTGCTCGCTCCCCTTTTTCTTTCACTTTTTGACCTGCTCACATCTCATCCCTTTCCAGCGCATTTCCCTGATCGTGACCAGCAAACGTGCGGATCTCCCTGATCACTCCCTTCTTCCTCTAATTGCACAATCATGGTTCCTGCTGCAATTTCTGTGAAGGGTCCCTCTTCATCAGCATCTTTGCAACAGAAGTTCTTCCAGGTCACTGAAGTTTCCCTGAAGCAGTCCAAGACCATGAAGAAGATTGAAAATAGAGATGGATAGTTTGGAGAAAGATCCCGATAGAGGGAAATAAATAAAAAATCCTGAGAAGAGCACTCTGATGTCTATTGGTGCCATCTCCAGTAAGGACTCTTATGTCAAGATCAAGAAGTCATTGATCTTCAGAATCTAGAGGAAATGATTCAAAATCCAGAAGAAATGATTCGAAAAGCTTTTGTTGAAACATCCTTCTCAATGTCCTCGGTGGACAGCATTCTAAATGCTCAGTTAACTTTAGAGAGTCTAAAATCCAGGTTAACTGACCACGCTAAAGCCATCACAGCATTAGAGGATGTGCTGATCAGGGTAAAAATCATCTCCAAGAATGCAGTTGCGCCAGACAACATAGGAATTCAGGCATTGATCACCATGTGCGATTCCCATTTGAAGAAGTCCGGCAGCAAAAATTGACACTCTCCCTCTCTTCTTCTATCCTTATGCATTTCTGTTTTGTGCAGAATGCATGCAATTTTGTAACATGTAATTATGAATTAAATATTTTGGAAAATATCTAAAAGTCAAAGATGAGTCATCTTTGACCAAGATATTTTATTTTTATTTTCTGTTTTTGAGGATTTTCTCCCTATATATAGTGGAGACCTCATTTGTAATAGCATCTTGGAAAAATTGAGAGCAAACACTCTGCTGAATTGAAACAACTTTTGAGACTTTGTGCTCAGATTTGTAAATCATATTTTGTCGAATGAATGAGAAGCAAGTGATTTCAGAATTTGTGTTGAAGTTATCTGTGTCGTCTAGGAAATAGTTTCTTATGTACTCTTTTCTGATAACCTCTTATTTATCTGATTTAATAAGCAAAGTGAATGTGTTGATATTATCTGAGGGTGCTTCTAGAGGGTAGAAGATAGACTTTGTGCTGCTTTTATCTTTCAGATTCATTTATCTTTTGTAGTTTCAGGTGAAGACTTTGTGCTTCACTTTACTCTACGGTTATACTTGTTCCAGACCTGTGAAGAAGCTACGGAAGACTTTGTGTTTGCGTAAGCGTTCTTGTGACTTTGTTACTACAGGTGATCTCTTGCTTTCTATTTAAAATCATCCTGAAAGAAGAGGAATGCTGTTAGCTTAAAGACCAAGATTTTCCCTCTTTTGTTCCTTGTACATTACCTCTGAAAGAAGAGAGGTAGATGCTGTTATACCACCCTCGTGTGTTATTTTCTGCTTAACTATATATTCAGCGCATAAATATTAATAGGGAACCTCCCCTTGATGAGAGGAGAGATTTACCTCGTCTTGATCTGGTAAAGCCACACTCCTCATGGTGTAAATCTCCCTTATGTTGTGGCTGATATCCCCATTTTGTCATCAGTTAGTTGACGACAAAATATTCACCCAACAGTTTTTTGGTGACTCCGCTGGGGACCCGAATGTGCAGTCTGAAACCTCAAGTTTTAGATTAAAGCAGTCCCTGCCCTTCTCCATTTACATAATCTGGCGACTCCATTTCATGTCTTACCCATTATCATTTTAGCCTTACCAGCTATCTCCATTATATTATCTGGTCTGCAAAACCAGAGCTGCTGGGAAGAACGCACATCTTGGAGCCTCAAGCTTCAACTTGAAGTAGTTTCAGTCCCATTTTTGTTTTAAAAATCTGGCAACCCCATGTTACACCAGAAGTCAGAGATCTAAGGGTGTTGTGGACCCTGTGTTTGAGTTGGTGCAACAGAGTAATTTTGATCTGTTTCCTCCATCAGCTTCTCTTCGACGGTTTAGGAGTGTTCCTTCTAGCCTTGTCAGGGCACCAACACAAGGTAGAACTCCTTTTCCCGCTGTCAATCGCCGCCTACCTATAAATACTCCACCAAGGTTTGTTATCCCACTTTTTCATCCTCTTATCATAATGGCTCAAGGCCCGTGGGGTAATTCCTTTGGTCCTCTTAATTTAACCCCGCCCCTGCATGAACTACCTCGTAATTTTAGGAAAAATTTTCCTAAGTTTTTTGGTGACGGAAAGGTTCATCCCGACGAGCATATTGCTGCTTTCTCCATAGCATGTGGCGTAATTGGTGTCAAATTTGAAGATGTAGCGGTGAGACTTTTTGTAGAGACTTTGCAAGGTGCTACTGCGGATTGGTTCTATCACTTGCAGGTTGGGTCAGTAACTGACTGGAATACACTAAAGTCCATATTTGAAGCCAGATTTAAACCAGCTGAAGATGCACATGCTTTGTTAGCTCAGCTAACATAGATGAAAAAAGAATCTCAGGAACCCACGAGGGATTTCATAGCCAAATTCAAAAAATTGAGGAATCAAATTCCAACCGTGGTTCAGCCCACGCCGGAAAACCTCAAGTGCTTTTTCATCAACTCGCAGCTTCCTGAAGTAAGTTTCCTATTAAGGCGAGCTGGCCCTATGGATCTAGCATTGGCTCAAAATTTGGCTACTAAGATTGAGGATGATCTTATCCTAGCAAGTAAGATCAGAAAAGACCCAAATAAAAATAAATTCCCTTCATCTGCTGAGAGCTCTCCTACAGCTACTACAGATCCTATGGTACAAAAGTTAGCGGATGAAATGCTAGCTCTCAGGAGACAGATGGCCCAAGTTATGTCTACTTCTCCTAATCAAGATATACCAAGGAGGACATTTCAGAATCAAGCGTACCAAGATAATGTTGCTAGGAATCAAGGGCAGCCAAATCGTCTTCCTCCCCCACAGAGGAACCTCGCCCTTGAAGCCCCTCCAACCAACTCAGCAGTTGGATACTTGGAAACAGAACGCGCTCCCCCTTTCCAACCTGAGTTGGACCGATAATATGATGATAATCTCTTTGGAGAGCAAGAAGGTGAATTAGCTAGTGACTCTGTCATTGGTTACCTGAATTATCAAGATGAACCCAAGAGTAAGGGGAATGCAACTGAAGGATCATATGCCATATTCACCCGGTCCCAGAAACAGTCAGCTCGACAAGATGATAAAGAGAAGACAGAGGAGCAACCTCGGCCAGCAGTTTCAATTGCCAAGCGGGGAACCACTTTGCCCTTCCAACCAAGCGACCCGTTGACTATTGAAAGTGTACGTACCCCAAGCATCCCTGCACCCTTTATTCCACTTGGTAAACTAGCTCTTCCCATCCCAAAAACTGAAAGAGTGAACTCCCATCCTCTGTGCCTAGTCTAATACCGACATTTGATATAATCGAGCATGTCAAAAAGACTAAAATTCAAATGTCTGAACTTGAATTTCTACAAGCCCATCCTGAACAGTTGGATAGATTGACAAAATGTGTGAAAGGTATAGCCGTCCCTGCAGGACAAGATATTTTGAGGGTAACTCATGATCCCCCAAAAGATGTATCCACCCAAAACAATCTTGTCGTGACTCCTCCAGTTGCCCCTGAGAAAATAGAGAAAATACAACCTTTCTATGTTTCTCTATTAATAAACGGTCGCAAGTTGAGCAACTGCATCATCAATTCTGGTGCATCTGACAATGTTATGCCTGCTAGAGTGGCAAAATCTCTTGGTCTCACATTGACTAAAACTTTTGGGAGATGTTTCTCCATGGAGAACAAACAAGTACCACTATTGGGACAAATCAAAGATGCCCAATTTGCATTTGCAGTGTTCCCTGACAAGAGGATTAAGATGACAGTGCTGGTAGCTGACGTCCCAGCCTCATATGGCATTCTGCTTGGACGAAACTTTTGCAAAGATGTTGGAGGAGAATTGAGCATGGACTTATCCCAGGCAAGGATCCCTGTGAAAGGCGTGATGCAAAGGTTGCTCCCTGAGAGAGAGGCAAAGTACGTGGTCACCCAAACGTCATCTCCTATGGCTCAGATTTTGTTTGAGTCCTCTGGCAGGGGTAATTATCTTCTGACCATAGAAGATGTTCATGAAGACCCTGTTATAGCTCTTGAGAATGCCAACTAGAAAATTGGTTCAACTAAAATAATGACAAGTAGACCTGATAGTGCCAATCAGTGGCAGGTGTCAAATGAGAACAATCAAATCAGGTGCTGATGGAGCCAGAAGAGCAACCAATTATGGTATTTGACCATACTACTGTGCATCATGATCAGAGAAAAGAACTCTTCACCAAGAAAACAAATATTCATGGTTTTTGGGTCAAAAGACAAATCTTGTTGTGGGGAAAGAGGAGAAAACTAAATGGATGGCACAGGAGGTTGGTTTTCTGGTGGAAGTTTCCTTTTACACATCATCAATTTTGGGGAAAAAATGGCCTCTTGCTGGTGTATCAAGACAGAGCGTCATCGCCACTGCCTCTAAAGGGGCAACATTTGGGGTGCTTCGTTTCTTAAAGTACCAAATAAATTCACCTGTATATTTGTATAGTCTTTAGCTTTGTTTTATTCATTTTGTTTTCGTCTTTTGAGCCTTTTTTTTTGAGTAGCTTGACTCCGTGGCCCAATGGCACGCTTCTAAGGCACTAAAGATTCTAGATTCTACTCCCTTCCATTACTTTTTACAAAAGAAGGCAGTTCCCCAACAGGAGCCAGTTGTTGTTCCCAAAATCAGCGGTGCTTATTTTTGGAACTCCCATGCGAAACTTGTCCGTTTCATCTTTTTGTCCCCCTCAGTTTGTTCTTCGAAATGTTTTTCAAATTCGCTCTCATCTTGGCCTCAGAACAAGAAGTGGTTACCACCTCGTCCCTGCCAATTTTTCCTCCCCTGGACTCCTTCTGGAGTTAGTCTTTCCTCCCTTTTCTCCTGTGCAAGGGCGGCAAAATTTGCCGCCCCTGCATTTTCCTTGCACTTTTTATGCAAAGGCAGCAAAAATTGCCGCCCCTACACTTTTTATGGAAGGGCGGCAAAAATCACCGCCCCTGCACTTTTTATGCAAGGGCGACAAAAATTGCCGCCCCTGCACTTTTTATGCAAGGGCGGCAAATTTTGCCGCCCATGTATTTTTCCCCGCGGGCTGTTTAAGCCAAATTTTTGACGTCGTCGGCCGATAGTCTACCGTCATTGGTCTGTTTACTGACATCGGTGGTTTTCTTCTACCGACGTGGGCAGTTCTACCGACGTCGGTGATGTTTTCTGCCGGCGTCGGTGGTGTTCGCCGTCTCTTTTCTCCCGCCCTTGCATCTGGCACTCACATTTCTCCGACTCTGAGGAAACCTTCATTCTTTTCGTGCCCGCTCGCCTTTTTCTTTCGCTTTTTGACCTACTCACGTCTCATCCCTTTCCAGCGCATTTCCTTGATCGTGACCAGCAAACGTGCGGATCTCCCTGATCACTCCCTTCTTCCTCTAATTGCACAATCATGGTTCCTGCTACAATTTCTGTGAAGGGTCCCTCTTCATCAGCGCTTCTAGAGGGTAGAAGATAGACTTTGTGCTGCTTTTATCTTTTAGATTCATTTATCTTTTGTAGTTTCAGGTGAAGACTTTGTGCTTCACTTTACTCTACGGTTATACTTGTTTCAGACCTGTGAAGAAGCTACGGAAGACTTTGTGTTTGCGTAAGCGTTCTTGTGACTTTGTTACTACAGGTGATCTCTTGCTTTCTGTTTAAAATTATTCCTGAAAGAAGAGGAATGCTGTTAGCTTAAAGACTAAGATTTTCCCTCTTTTGTTCCTTGTACATTACCTCTAAAAGAAGAGAGGTAGATGCTGTTATACCACCCTCGTGTGTTATTTTCTGCTTAACTATATATTCAGCGTGTAAATATTAATAGGGAACCTTCCCTTGATGAGAGGAGAGATTTACCTCATCTTGATCTGGTAAAGCCACACTCCTCGTGGTGTAAATCTCCCTTATGCTGTGGCTGATATCCCCATTTTGTCATCAGTTAGTTGACGACAAAATATTCACCCAACACTGCCCATTGTGAGGTAGTGTAAATGGCGTTCCATCTTTATACTCCAGCAAAAAGCTGGCTTCGCCACAGAGCTGCCGAATGGTGAACGGACCCCTCTACAGGGAGTCAAATTTGCCGTGCATCCCTTTTGGTTCACGCCACTTGTCCCATAACAAGACTTGATCTCCGACTTGGAACTCACGCGCTTTAGCTCTTTTATTAAAAAGTGCCTTCACCCGGTTCTGATGTTCCCTGATCCGATCTACCACCATAACTCGTTCTTCATTTAGCTCCGTTAGATACATGATACGCATGTCAACTGAGCCTTCAAAGGTTGAGTCTTCGATTGCTCTAGTTAACCTGAGTGCTGGAAGTTCAAGGGTGATGGGGATTTTTGCATTTCGTCCATATAGGAGTTGAAAAGGTGACATACCTATAGCTCTTTTAGGTGTTATCCTGTCGGCCCATAAAGCATCATACAAAGCTTTGTGCCATGTTCTCTGATTGTCATCCACCAACTTCTTGATGATGGTGACCAGGTTCCTGTTACTTGATTCTGCTTGTCCATTTCCCTGGAGGAAATAGTCTGAAGTGTGAGACAAGGTAATCCCATAGTGGAAACAAAATTGAGTGATTTCATGTGATGAAAAATAGGCCGCATTATCCGTCACAATTTTTAGTGGAACCCCAAACCTGGAGATGATATTTTCTTTGAGGAAGGTGCATACTACTTCGGATGTAGCATGTTTAGTTGGTTTGGCCTCCACCCACTTAGTAAAATAGTCTATCGCGGTGAGGACATAATCATGTCCAGCGCTTGAAGATGGGTTAATTGCACCAATAAAATCAATACCCCACTGCTGAAACGGTTCATCGATCACAACTGGCCTGAGGGGCAAAGCAGGTAGCTTAGGTTTTCTGATGAATTGTTGACACAGCTCACACTTACGCACCCATTTGTAAGCATCCTGAAAAAGCGTAGGCCAAAAGTACCTTGCTCATAAAATCTTGTGCGCCGTCATCGGTGCAGAGAAATGTCCTCCACAGGCCAAATTGTGGAAAGATTCTAAAAGTTTTTCTTGTTGAGCTTTATCAACACAACGAAGAAATGCCCCATCCAGGTTTCTCTTGTAAAGACCATGGTCCCATAGAACATAAGCAACTGCTTTTAATTTAACATTCTATTTTTCTTTAAAAGAAAGATGAGGAGGACATTCACCATATGTTAGGAAATAAGCAATGTCAAAAAACCACTCATCAGTAGTGGCGACAAAGAGAACTGTGGGCATGCTTTCGATATCTTGATCTTCATTTTTTAATTCCTCTGGAGTGTTGTTGGCAATCAATTGGCAAAGGCCCCGTCCCCGTATGAGCTTGGTTGGTTTGATGTCCAGATCGAATTCTTGAATTTTGGCAATCCAGTTACCCCTCTTTGTACCGAACTCTTGCTGAGTCAAAATAGATTTTATTGTTGTATCTGGTACGAGGACTTTAGTGTGAGAATTCAGGATATAAAACCTGAAATGCTTGACAGCCTTGACCATGGCGTATGCGTGTTTCTCCATAAGGGAATATTTCAACTCGTGATTTTTGAGTGGGCAGCTCATGAATGAAATAGGAGATTCTGCATTTTCTGAATTGGGCTAAACCAAGATAGCTGATAGTGTATGCTCAGAGACATAACTATATATTTTGAAACCCTTAGTATAGTCTGGACAGACCAAGATTGGTGCCCCTACAATTGCTTCTTTAATTTCTTTGAATGTTGCTTTGCCTTCGACAGTCCACCTAAATGTGGCATTGCTCTTCATCATGTTGATAATGTGACGGGTTTTCTCGACGAATTCAGGAACAAATCTCCTAAGGAAATTGACCTTCCCAAAGAAAAAATGAACTGCGGTCTTGCTGGTAGGCAGAGTAAGTTCCTGAATGGATCTAACTCTTTCTGAATCAATTCTGATACCTTCTCGGGACACTATGTGTCTGAGAAGCTTCCCTTCAGTTACTCTGAAAATAGATTTCTTTGGGTTTAACGAGATGCCATTTTGACGACAGCGCTCTAGTACTCTTTGCAAATGGTGAACATGCTCGGAACGCTGTTTTGAAAATACCGTCAGATCATCTAAGTATACTATAATGAATTTTCCCATTATATCTTTGAAAGCGAGATCCATAGCCCTTTGAAAAGTAGTGCCTACATTTATCAGACCGAAAGGCATCTTGCGGTAAGCAAAAGTACCCCAGGGTGTGGTGAATGCTGTCTTATGTTGATCTATTTTTCTGACCTCCACTTGATTATAACCCAAAAAACTGTCAAGCATTGATAACATTTTCGAACCTGTTACCATCTGTAGGACTTGATCCATAATGGGAAGGGGTAGTTATCTTTTAAGGACAGCTGATTCAAGTTTCTGAAATCTACACAGATTCGAATCTCACCATTTTTCTTTCTGACGGGTACTATGTTAGCAACCCATGTTGAGTGATGGATTGGAAAAATTATCCGAGCATCCAGCATCTTTTGTATCTCGGCTAAAATAGTATCTGAGATTTTTGGATTATATTGCCTGGATTTTTGTTTATAAGGCACAGAGTTGGCTTTCAGGGGGATGTCATGATGGATGTCATGTGGCCTAAGAGATTTTAGGTCATCATAAGAATAGGCCAACACATCCCTATATTGACAGAGTAAACTAGCAAGCTCAAACCTTTCCTTGGAAGTGCAACATTTCCCAATGTTTACCATCTTAGGGTCGTGCTTGGTCCCCAAGTTGATTTGATCAAAATTTGAAGAAGAACTTGAATCTGTTTGTTGTTGTTTGACAAACCGGTCATGGTCATCGAACAACTTCTCTAGGGAAACTAAACCTTTGGGAATTTTATTCCCCTTGAGCTGCAGCAAATCTTCACCTGTATGGGCCTGGGTTTCAGGGGTTAGTCCATACTCTTGGGGCTTACTGCCTTCGAAACACAATTGTTTGAAAGTGTCTTTTTTCTCCAAGAAAGCGATGATTTGATCATCGTCATTAAATACTTGCCAGTGGTCAACATTGTCTGGTACACTTGGTCGGAAAACCAACTCAATAGTATACTTATCTCCCTTGAAATCAGGATGGGGAATCAGGAGAGTTGCAGAGACAACTAATGCGTCTGCTCGATCATTGAATTCCCTCAGAATGGCGAAGATATTGAAGGCAACAAAATCCTCAATATGATCCCATACCTGATTGCGATAATGGTGCAACCTCTCATTTTTGGTCTGATAGAGGTTCCTTATCTGACAGACTATCAACTCAGCATCTCCTTTAGCATGGAGTTTCCTTACGCCCTTTTCTTTGGCAGCCTGTAGTTCGAGCAACAGGGATTCATATTCGGCCGTGTTGTTAGTATTATTGAATTGTAATTTGTAGGAAAAAGGAGTAATTTCTCCTTGAGGGGACACCAACACAACTCCCGCTCCTGATCCAGTAGAAGAGCAACTGCCGTCGAACTCCAAAGTCCATAGCTCATCAGGTATTACTCTTTCCATAAAAACTTTCCTGTTTCGGGGAAAAGATTGTTTTATGTGTTCATTTTGCTTGGGCATCCCATCCTTCGCGTCAGCTGAAACCAAAATCAAATCATCACTCGTAGGAGTTTCATCTAATGCACTGTGGATCTCATCTGTGGATAAGAAATAAGTGCCCATGCCTGATGACTCAAATAAAATCTGAGCTTCAGGTGCTGTGGAACGGGTAACTACATACCTAGCTTCCTTCTCAGGAAGCAATCTTTTCATGACACCTTGCACCGAAATCCTTGCTTCAGATAGGTCCATGCTTAACTCGCCTTTGACATCTTTACAGAAATTCCGCCTGAGCAGAATACCGTAAGATGCTGGAACATCTGCTACTAAAACTGTCATTTTAATTCACTTTTCTGGAAAAGCCATGAAGGCATATTGGGCATCTTTTATTTGGCCAAGGAGGGGAACTTGCTTGTTTTCCATGGAAAAACACCTCCCAAAAGTTTTGGTTAAAGTTAAGCCGAGAGAATCTGCTACTTTTGCAGGCATGACGTTATCTGAAGCCCTAGAGTCTATAATGCAGTTACTTAGTTTGAAACCATTTATAAGCAGAGAGACATAAAAAGGTTCTATTTTTTCGGGAGCAACGGGAGGTGTCACAACCACATTATTTTGGGCTGGTTTGTCTTTGGGGAGATCTGGAACAACTTTCGAAGGATTTTGTCCTACAGGGACAGCTTTATTTTTAACATATTCTGCTAACCTATCAAGCTATTCTGGGTTAGCTCTCAAATACTCAACCTCTGTCATTTGAATCTTAGTATTTTTAGCATGATCAATAATATCAAATGATTGAAAGGTGGTTGAAATAGAAAAAGGAGCAATCCCTTCATCAAGGACTTTGATAGGTTCTTCACCAGCCTGAGTAGTAGGAGGGGAGGATATTAAGTGATCGGGAGAAGTTACTTTTTTATGAGTTACTTGATCTTTTGATTGCAGAGGTAATGGAGTCCTGCATTGGGCAATGGAAACTGCTGGCCGGAGCTCGTCATTTGCTTTACCTTTGTCAGTGCATGAAGCCGATTGATTTTGAGACCTGGTAAAGACAGCATAAGCTCCCTCTGAATCTCCCCCTTTTTGTCTGGCTTCATCTTGGTAATCTAGGAAACCGATACTGGAGTCACCAGCTAATTCCTCATCCTGTTCATCAAAGAGGTTAGCACTTTCTGATTGATCTAGCTGCGACTGAAAGGAAAGGTCATGCTCAGCTTCTAGGTATCCAACTGCTGAATTTGTAGGTGCTACTTCAATGGCTAATCTCCCTGAAGGGGGAGGTAGGCGATTTGATTGTCCTTGGGTTCGGGCAGTATTATTTTGATATGGCTGATTTTGAAATGTCCTCCTGGGTGCATCTCGATAGGTAGGGGCAGACGGGCCTTGAGCAATTTGTCTTTTTAAAGCAATCAGTTCATTTGTTAATTTTTACACCATAGGATTAGTAGTGCCTGTGGAGGAGCTTTCAGCCGGTGACGGGTATTTGTTTTTACCAGAATCTTTTTTGATTTTGCCTGCCAGGATAAGATCATCTTCAATCTCGGTGGCCAATCCTTGAGCCAGGGCTAGGTCCATAGGGCCAACTCGTCTCAACAAAAAACTTACTTCGGGGAGCTGTGAGTTGATAAAAAAGCATTTGAGATTCTCCGGCGTGGGTTGAGCCACAGTAGGAATTCAATTTCTTAATTTGTTGAACTTAGCTATGAAATCCCTCAAGGGTTCTTGGGATTCTTTTTTCATCTGTGTTAGCTGAGCTAACAAAGCATGTGCATCTTCAGCGGGTTTAAACCTAGCTTTGAATTTGGACTTGAGCGTATCCCAGCTTGTTACTGACCCAGCCTGCAAGTGATAGAACCAATCCACAGTAGCACATTGCAAAGTCTCCACAAAAAGTCTCACCGCCACATCTTCAAATTCAACACCAATTACGCCACATGCTATGGAGAAAGTGGCAATATGCTCGTCGGGATGAACCTTTCCATCACCAAAAAACTTAGGAAAATTTTTCCTAGAACTACAAGGTAGTTCATGCAGAGGTGGGGTTAAATTAAGAGGACCAAAAGAATTACCCCACAGGCCTTGAGCCATTATGATAAGGGGATGAAAAGGTGGGATAACAAACCTTGGTGGAGTGTTTATAGGTAGGCGGTGATTGACAGCGGGAAAAGGAGTTCTACCTTGTGTTGGTGACCTGGCAAGGCTAGAAGGAACACTCCTAGACCATCGAAGAGAAGTTGATGGGGGAAACAGATCAAAATTACTCTGTTGCGCCAACTCAAACACCGGGTCAACAACACCCTTAGATCTCTGGCCTCTGGTGTAACGTGGGGTTGCCAGATTTTTAAAACAAAATTGAGACCGAAACCACTTCAAGTTGAAGCTTGAGGCTCTAAGATGTGAGTTCTTCTCATCAGCTCTAGTTTTGCAGACCAAATAATATAAAGGAGGCAACTGGTAAAGCTAAAATGATAATGGGTAAGACATGAAATGGAGTCACCAGATTACGCAATGGAGAAGGGTAGGGACTGCTTCAATCTGAAACTTGAGGTTTTAGACTGCACATTCGATCCCCAGTGGAGTCACCAAAAAACTGTTGGGTGAATATTTTGTCATCAACAAACTGATGGCAAAATGGGGATATCAGCCACAGCGTAAAGGAGATTTACACCACGAAGAGGGTGGCTTTACCAGATCTAGACGAGGTAAATCTCTCCTCTCATCAAGGGGAGGTTCCCTATCAGTATTTGCGTGCTATAAGTATGTATATAATTAAGCAGAAAATAACACATGGGGGGTAGAACAACATCTACTTCTCTTTTTTCAGAAGTAACGTATGAAGGATAAAAGAGGAAAATCCCTGATCTAAAGCTAACAACACTCCTCTTCTTTCAGGAATGGTATCAAACGAAGAGCAAGAGATTACCTGAAGTAACAAAGACACAAGAACACTCACGCAAACACAAAGTCTGCCATAGCTTCTTCACGGATCTAGAACAAATACAACCATAGAGTAAAGTGAAGCACAAAGTCTTCCCCTGAAACTACCAAAGATAAAAGAATCTCAAAAGTAAAAGTAGCACAAAGTCTATCTTCTACCCTCAAAAAGTGCCCTTAGATAATATCAACACATTCACTTTGCTTATTAAGTCAGATAAACAAGAGGTTATCAGGAAAGAGTACATAAGAAACTATTTCCTAGATGACACAGATAACTTCAACACAAAGTCTGAAATCACTTGCTTCTCATTCATTTGACAAAATCTGATTTACAAATTTGAGCACAAAGTCTCAAAAGTTGCTTCAATTTCAGTAGAGTGTTTGCTCTCTATTTTTCCAAGATCCTATTACAAATGAGGTCTCCACTATATATAGGGAGAAAATCCTCAAAAATAGAAAATAAGAATAAAATATCTTGGTCAAAGATGACTCATCTTTGACTTTTAGATATATTCTAAAATATTTAATTCGTAATTACATGTTACAAAATTGCATGCATTCTGCACAAAACATAAATGCATAAGGATAGAAGAAGAGAGGGAGAGTGTCAATTTTTGCTGCTGGACTTCTTCAAATGGTCATCGTACATGGTGATTGATGCTTGAATTCCTACGCTGTCCAGTGCAACTGCATTTTTTGAGATGACCCTTGATCTGATTAGTGCGTCTTTCAATGCTGTGATGGCTTTAGAGTGGCTAGTTAACCTGGATTTTAAATTCTCCAAAGTCAACTGAGCATCCAGAATGCTGTCTATTGAAGTCATGGAGAAAGACGCTCCTTTGAAATCCCTCTAGATCATCCCTTCGAAATTCTGAATCATTTCATCTACTGGAAGGAACTGATGATCCTTAGAGGTCAAGTCGCAGGGCAGCTCTTCTAATTTATTCAACAAGCTCAGGTCACTTTTATCACTAGCTTCTTTAAAAGCTTTGAGATCATCAATTAGATCTTTGAGTACCTAGATCCTGAAGATCATCACCTCCTTGATCTCAACATATGAATCCTTGTTGGGGATGACACCAATAGATATCAGGGTACTCTTTTTTAGATCTTTCATTTCCTTCCATCTATCGAGATCTTTCTCCAAGCCGTCAATCTCCTGAGAGGTAAAAGAGACAAAACTGTCTACCTGAGCTTTCAACCTCTTCATTTTCCCTATTCTTTCCGCAACCTCAGATAGCAGAGAGATTCCTTGATTGTGCATTCTGTCAATATATTCCTCCATTACTTTTCCCTTTAAATAAGTCTTTTAAGCTTTTTGAATGACTGAATCATCCACAGAAAAGGCCTCTGGAGTCGCTGCTTCAAGTGGGATGGTGAATCTTCTGATTACTGCCGTTAACTGCTCAGCCTTGGCTTTATAAAAATCCTTCATCTCTTTTTCCTTGTTAAAATTTTGGACCATAATGTCCATTGCCGACTGAAGATCACTCTTCGCACCTTCATGTGTAACCTTGCCTAGTTCAACACGAGAAAAGGAATAACTACTCATTTCAAAACCCTTAAGGGTTGCGTCCTGTGGGGGTTTGGCAATTTCCAAAAATTTTTGCCCCTTTTCCTCGACCAACTTGGAGAGGATTTTTGGCTTCTTGGGAGCTTTTGTTTTGGCTGGCACTATCTTGCCGAAATAGAATTCTTCTGGGGAGATGGCCCTTTTCTTTCTCTTTGGTGTGAAAGCAGACATCCACGGCGGGAGAGAAGTACCTGTTGTAACAATAGTTGCCTCCGCCGGTGTCATGGTAGCGGCTTCCACGCTACTGGTGGTGACAGTAGTCATAGTTGGAGTGACCGGCGAGACTGTACCAACTGTTGATTCAGGATTAGGCACAGGGCTTGGTGGCAGGTTGAAAGATGGAGATGATAAACTCAGAATGGATGCAAAAGAGCGAGGTGAACCTGCTGAAGGATCTTGTGGATCACCAAAAACAACCTTGGAATGAGAAGTGGCTCCGGAAGATGGAACGCTGATGGGAGAGATAGGAGAAGTGGGCACCGTAGGAGATTGAGGAGGAGGAGAGGAGCCCTGGATCGACCGCACTTGTCCCGTTGAGGTTGGAGACCCAACACCTAGTCATTCTGAAGGTTGTTCCGTTGACCCCATTAGCTGAGCTACCTGTACCTTAGGACTTTGTTCTTTGGTTCCCTCAGCTACTGCCTCAGGCTCTTGTGCTGACCTAGGCTTCTTGGATACAAAGATGATCCTAGGCTTGTGAGGTCTAGAAGATGAAGGGACGTTGTCTTTGTTTTTGGTTCGGCTTTCTGCCTTTCTCTTCATCTCTGCTTGGTATTCAGCCTCTGACCCTGTGATGAACTCTTTTAGGGTGATTCCATTTGCTGCCAACCAACTATTGGTGTTAGCCAATACTGTTTCGAATCTTTTCCTTAGAGAAGTCAACTCTTTTTGAGACCAGTTAATCGGAGGAAGAGGGGAATCGACGACCTTGTCTGTCAGATATCTATTGTTCACGATATTTCCATCATCAATCAACCCTGAAGGGATCTCAGCAAGCCCGAGGTACTCTATTTTCTCTAGCGTGAGACGGCAATAGTCCATTTTCCTTACCTCTTTAGCCGTCCTCAAATCCACCTAGATGTCCTCAATCATGGGCTCGTGGAACTGAGTCTTCCATCGAATTATCTCTCTGACTCCCCTGTAATCAAATTTTTCCTGCCTTTTGAATGATTTATTAGTAACCATCTGCATCTCTATTTCCATAACCTTGGCTTTAGTCGATGTAGCAATGAAAAATCTGCCAATCTGGATAGGAAACTTGAAACCAGGTCTCTTAAGCTCCATCTGTTTTGAGTGCACGACGGCCAATTGTCGGCAAAGCTCCATTAGGACCAACCTGTCTGAAGGGAATCTAGGGAGCATATAAGGGTATCCTTGATAGAAACCCACCTGAAGATAAGAAAATGTAGAGAACTGGAGGAACATATAGCCAAAACTGTTCACTACTGTCCAAGCCTCGTCTGATATTCTCTTTTGTTCCAGTTGAGGATCGAAGAGACATAGAAATACGGCAAAGAATGCGTCATTCACTCACCTAAAATGACGTGTCGACCCCTAAAGTGTCAGCTGTGAATAGTATGAATAGACCGGGGTGGTCTTCCTATCCCCCTCTGTTGTTAGACCCGGGAAAGATCGCATGGCAGTAGCTATGTAGACCAGGTACGAGGTCATGTAGAATTTGAAGGAGGTTTGTACCTTGGTCAACTGCTCATGAATAGTGTTGCTAATCTATTCTCCCCAGAAGATGGCCTATTTGCCTTGCAGGATGATCTTAATTAATAGATACATCCATTCATGGAATTGTGAAGAGGATGGGAGGCCCTGTACTCTGCTGAGGAGGGTGATTAAGTCACCAACTTCTTCAATGAAGTCACTTCTGGGGAAGCTTTTCGACCATCTGGATAGGCTGGCCCTTGGGGTTTTTAACCACTTATGGTTTATGACCCTCTTTGCCCTCTCAGGGTCTTTGTCATACTCCCTCTGCACATTCTAGAAGTCAATTTGGGTTACTTTGGTGGCTGGTGGACATAGAAAAACTTTGTCGATAAATTTGGGGTCCAACCGAATGATCATGCTGCCACTGGCGTCTGAGACTGATCTAGACTCTTTGTCGTAGAAGTGCACGCATTGAAGGATGAACTCTGCATGATGGGCCGCTACTGGGAAGGCATCCACTAGGTGGATGTTGCTCTCGATAATTCTCTTTATCCCAGTGCTGGGATTTGTTGCTTTGGTTCATCCCAGGAATTCGGCCATATCTACGTGGCTGATCTCAGTGTCTCGAATGTCATCGACATTCGAGGTGATTGTCGTGAGTGGGAAGATGCCCTGGTATTTGTATTTCATCGTCTTTGCCTTTGAAGGAGATGCTTCCGTCATGGGGGACGATCTTGTTTAGACGGGAGCAGGCGTGCAGGAGCTTGCTGAAGGTGCTGCAGCCATAGTCGAAAGGAGAGTGAGAGAGGGGGAGAGCAATTTAAGTGACATAGGTTACAAGAGGTCACTTAAAAAGGCCAGGATGGGCAAAGAGATGGAAAATGAGGAAGAAAAAGCTTGAAAAGGACAACCCAGAAAAAATCCGAGAGTTAGTTGAAAAAGGAAGGAAAAAGTAGGGGCGGCAAAAATTGCCGCCCTTGCATGAGGAAAGCAGAGGCGGCAAAAATTGCCACCCTTGCATGAGGAAAGCAGAGATAAAAAGAAAAACAAAAAGGAAACAACTAAGCTAGGAAGAAGAGGAAAAAATAAAAACAAAACTTAAAAACAAACCCTACCTGGAAAATGCGCGCGCCACAAAGTCGGATCCGTGAGTTGGCACTTCGCAAAGTCACTTGGAGCGCTCAGGTGCAAGAGGTAGGAGGGGAGGAGGAAGAAGTGAGAAGAAATGAGGCCCAAATCGGATTATATAGGGTGAAAAACCAACCCCAACAACCCGCCGCGTAGGGCCATTAATGCCTTGCACGGAAACTGAGACGTGCAAGGGCGGCAAAAATCGCCGCCCTTGCAGGAAAAATGCAAGGGCGGCAAAAATCACCGCCCTTGCAGGAAAAAAGCAAGGGAGACTAACTCTAAAAAGAGGAGAAAAAAGAAAAGGGGAAGGGGAAACTTGGTCTCGACGGGATAGTAACCATTTTCCGATCCGATCAAGATGAAAACCTACTATGGAAACGTCCTAAAAACAAACTTAGAGAGACAAGACGAAACGGACAAGTTTCGTGGGGGGGTTGCTTCCAAAATGAGATAAGCTGGTTTTGGAAACAACAGCATGAAAAGGGGCTTTGAAAACTGAAGCATGCATGAAATTCCATGTTAAGATCATATATGCAACATTTGAAACTCCATGTTAGCTACTTGTAATTACTTGGCCTTTTGTTCTCAGTCTTCATTTCTACATGTATTCCTTTAGGCTATTTCTTCTTTAGACTTTTATCTTTGGCCACTTTCCTAAAAGAATTATTTCGACATTTTCTATTGCAAAAACTTCATTCAGACTTTTTATTTGTGGCTTATTTCTTTGAGGCTTTGCTTATGTACTTTTCATTTAGACAATTTGTCTAAAGGAATTCATGTCTTCAAACTTCTTGTTTCTCACTTTTCCATTGATAATTTGTCTAAAGGAATTTGTGTCTTCATACTTTTTTGAAAATTACCCCTCAGACTTTATGAAAATGCACCTTGGCTTTATGAAAATGACCTTTTGGAAAAATTGAAATGGACTCTTCAGAATTATTGAAAATTTCTTTTGGATATTTTGAAATGGTCTTTGCCTTTTAGTAAAGAACCCTTTGGAACTTTGAAAAAGGACTATTTTGCCTAGAAGTGCCTTTTAGATTTTTTCAAAGGATCTTTCAACTTTTGAAAAGTGCCCCTTTCCTCAAAAATTTTCTCCCAAAATAAATTCTTTGCCCTTTTAAAAATTACTCCTTCCAAAATAATTCCTTAAACTTTTTTAAAAGCCCCTTTTCTGAAACAATTCCTCTTTGAAAGGTTTATTGAAGATGGACCTTCCCAAAAAGAAAGAACCCTTTGAACTTCCTGAAAATGACCCTTTAAAGACCTAAAGAAACCCCCATGATGCTTTTCTCACAAAAAATCCTTTGAAAAATGAAGTGAATGCTTCAAAAAGGCTTATTAATCACATATTATTTTAAGGACTTTTCAAGACCAATAAATGACTCACAAGACAAATTAGCATGATATGTAAAGTTTTGAATGGTAGGGGTGACAATTTGACCTGTAGGGTCTAAATTATCAACATTTTGGTGACTCAATTGGGAAGCATGCTTGCTATGCTTAAGAACCAGACCATGTACATGACTCCTAAACTCACAAATTAATGAAAAATTTGATCCATGACTACAAATTCTCTTTTGACTTGGCATGAGACAACCTTAATCCTCTAAAATAAGAAGGGAAACACATAAAATAGGATAACTAACTAAACAAAGCAAATCTAAAAAGAATCACTTATTTGGGACAAAATGGAACTAAATTAATGTGATTAAACATCACTTGGAGGAAAACAAACAAATAAACTTAGCTCTTTAGTAGAAATGTTTTAATTTTATCCCATGGATTGGGATTGGAATCTCCTCACCATCCATCTTTGCAAGTTAGAAGACATTGTGGGATTTGTAACTAGAGATTGTGTATGGGCCACTCCAAAGGGATTCAAACTTTGTGTGCCTTCCTAGTTTATCTCTATCCTCATCCCAAATGAGGACCAAATATGCTTGTTTGAAACTTCATGAAGAATCTCCTTTTTCAAAATCTCTCTTCACTTGTGCTTGATGAATTTCTTCCTTGTCAAGTCTTGATTCTTACCTAGTTACTAGTTGATTAGATTATGCAGGTCATGTTCTATGTTTGATGTCTTTTAGCTGAAGTTATAGTAGATGTAAGTGGCTAGTTAGCACCTTGAATTAGGCCTAATCCATCATTTCCCTCAAGCTTTGATAACTAGATAAAACCTTTTCATGAAATAATCATGCATATGAGTCAATTGGAGTTGAAGATTTAGTCTTTTCTTGTCTAATCAGTGTTTTAGAAGCTCAAATTGAGTAGATGAACCAAAATATAGGTGTATCACCATCATTAGATAGGATTTCCTTTCAATTTTATTTCTTACATTTTTCTCCTTCCCTTTTTCTAGTAGTTTATAGCATAGAGTAGAGATCCTAATTAATACACTAAATGTTGGGGATCGACCAACAATAGATTACACTTGTGAAAGCAATAAATGCGGAAATAAATCAGATAGACAAGTAACTAGAATGATAAATAACAAGAACAAGAGATACAAGAAACCACCCTGAAAACTTGTATTAACAAACTCTTTACAAAAGGAATACAATTGAAGAAACTTCTTTCTTCCACACCTCTCCTAGATGTATGGATTTCTCAATAGATCTCTATTCCTCAAGAGCTCTCTCTCTCTCAAGAACAATCAAATCCAACAAACCTGGATTGATTCAATTCTGTACTATTCTTCAACATACCAATTCTACAATAATTCACACAAAGCTAAGAAAATCTAATTCTACATATAGAATTAAGAAACTTGGGCATGCACTTACAACAACCAGTTAAGCCTCTTGAACAAGGGCTCTAAAAATAATATTACTAATAATAGAGATGCGAGCTTAAGACTACAACTTAAACTCATCATGCAAACACTCACTTCTGTCCTCGAAAATAGCATTCTAGACACACAGGTAACCGACACTGGTTCGTGCTGCTTGCCTGTGACCGCCGCCGGCCGACCCACTGCCAATGCCGGTGCCTCTACAACTGCACCTGACCGACGTCGGTCACTCCTGACCGATGTCGGTGTCTGTGTAGACCTAAAACTATCAAAGTGTGCTCCTTGGTGAAGCTTTTAGCTCCACACCCTAACAATCTCCCACTTGGAGATAAACAGCTGCACCAGTACCTGTACAGCAACATCTTCTAGCTCCTCCATCTTCAGCTCAATCATGAAGACCAACAGAAGTTGAATGAAGATTCAACTTCTCCTTTGTAACCGGCTTGGTTAATATATCAACAAGATTCCTATCCGTATGGATCTTCTCCAGCTTCAACTCACCATCTTCCAATACCTGTCATATGAAATGGTACCTTAGCTGTATGTGCTTTGTTCCTGAATGAAAGGCTGAATTCTTACCCAAATGGATTATACTCTGACTATCACTATACTATCTGCAACTCTCATGCTTCCTACCAAGCTCATCCATGAACCGTGTCATCCATATCATCTCTTTGCTAGCCTCTATGGCTGTAATATACTCTACTTCTGAAGTTGACAAGGCAACAACCTTCTGCAACTTAGATATCCAGCTAACCGCCATTCCACCTACAGTGAAAACATAACCTGTAGTGCTCCTCCTGCCATCCAAATCACCTACCATATCTAAATCTACATAACCATGTAGAGAAGTATCTAAACCTCCATAGCACAAGTACCTACTACTGGTTCCTCTCAGATATCTAAGGATCCACTGAACTGCTTTCCAATGTTCCTTACTTGGATTGGCCATATACTTACTTACAACTCCCACTGCTTGGGTAATATCCGGTCTAGTACACACCATTGCATACATCAAACTCCCTACTGCAAAAGAATATGGAACCTTACTCATGTACTCTACCTCATCATATGAATTAGGACATTGTTCTTTACTCAACTTAAAATGTGTAGCCAAAGGTGTGCTTACCGGTTTAACATCCTGCATATTGAACCATTTCAACACCTTGTCCACATAATCTTCTTGAGACAATATCAACCTGTGATTTTTCCTGTCTCTCTTAATGGTCATGCCAAGGATTTTATTTGCTGCTCCCAAATCCTTCATAGCAAATGTTTGAGCTAATTTCACTTTAAGCTCAGAGATATCCTGCATGTGTGATCCTGCAACCAACATATCTACATACAACAATAGAATAATATATCTACTATTGTCAAATCTCTTGAAATACATGCAATGGTCAGATTGACACCTACTGTAGCCATGCTCAGTCATAAACCTATCAAATTTTAAGTACCATTGCCTAGGAGCTTGCTTGAGGCCATACAAGCTTTTCTTCAATCTGCACACAAACTTCTCCTTACCCTTGACCTCAAATCCTTTTGGTTGTTCCATATATATTTCCTCATCCAAATCTCCATGAAGAAATGCTGTCTTAACATCTAGCTGCTCAAGATGCAAATCCTCAAAAGCAACCAAAGACAATACAACCCTTATAGAAGTCATTTTAACAATAGGAGAAAAAATCTCACCAAAGTCAATACCTGGCTTTTGTGCAAATCCTTTCACTACCAATCTGGTCTTATATCTCATCTTTCCATTCTCACCTTCTTTCAACCTGTAGGTCCATCTATTCTTCAGTGTCCTCTTACCTGCTAGCAATTCAACCAAATCCCATGTTTGGTTCTCTCTTAAGGACTCCAACTCCTCAACCATGCCATGCTCCCACTGACTCTTGGACTCCACCTGTATTGCTTCTTCAAAACTCTCAATTTCTGCACCATCAGTTAGCAATAGATAAAATAAAGAAGGAGAATATCTAATTGGAGGCTTACTCACCCTTTCTGACCTCCTGATGGGTGTTTGAGACTCGTTCACAACACGCTATCCACCCAAATTCTCTGATAGTGACCGACCTCGATCACATCCAGACCTGCTACTGGCTGATGCCGGTTCTGTTTGACCGACGCCGGTGCCTGTCTTGTTGACATCGGTCTCTGTATGGCCGACCTCAGTTTCTATTCTGCCGATGCCGGTTCCTACCTTGCTGACGTCGGTCTCTGTGTCTTCCTGCAAGTGATTATTTCTTTTTCCCGTGAGCTCATATTGGACCTTCACCTCGTCCAATTCACCATTGCTCTACTCAGATTGATTCAGCTTCCTTAGCTGATCACAATACATCACTCTTTCATTGAAAACAACATCACAGCTCCTAATTACCTTGTTAGTTTCTAGATTCCATAATTTGTAACCAAAATCATCTGAGCCATAGCCAATAAACGTGCACCTCATAGACTTAGCATCAAGCTTCTTTCTATTTTCTTTATCTATGTGCACAAAGGCTTCACAACCCAAAACTTTGAGATATGAGAGATCAACCTTTTTACCTGTCCATGGCTCTTCTAGAATACCACCATCCAGAGCTTTAGAGGGTCCTCTATTAATCAGATATACTGCAATGTCAACAACTTGTGCCCAAAACTGTAAGGGCAAACCAGCATGCAATCTCATACATCTTGCACACTCCATTATTGTCCTGTTCATCCTTTTAGCAATTCCATTCTGTTGAGGTGTCCTTGGAACCATCCTTTGCCTGCAGATTCCATGCATATAACAATAATCTCTAAACTTATAACTGCAGAACTCACCGCCATTGTTAGATCTCAGGCACTTCAATCTTTTACCTGTTTCATTCTCAACCATAGCTTTCCAAATCTTAAAAGTCTCAAATACATTAGATTTTCTTCTAATACAATAGATCCATACCTTCCTTGTAGCATCATCTATGAAAGATACATAGTACTGTGATCCTCCAATGGAAGCAACCTGAGCCGGTCCCCACATGTCTGTGTGAACAAGCTGTAACTTATGCCTCTTCTTAGTAGACTCGGTCTTGAGAAAACTAACCCTTTTCTATTTTCCAAATACACAGTGCTCACAAAACTCTAGATCTATGCCTTTTAAATCTGAAAGCATACCTTTGGACTTAAGAATTGACATCCCCTTCTCACTCATGTGGCCAAGCCTTGAGTGCCACAGTTTAGCATCCACATCTGAAGTAGATAATATAGAAGGAGATTTGTTAGTAACACAATTACACAAATAGAGAGTACCTTCTCTCTTACCTCTAGCCATAACAAGTGCACCCTTGGTCACCTTCCAAGATTCTGCTGTGAGAGTTACTGTACAACCCTTATCCCCTAACTTTCTTGCAGAAATCAAATTTCTCTTCAAGCTAGGAACATGCATCACATCTCTCAACACCCATGTGTTGTTGTTCTGCATCTTCAGCTGCACTTTACCTTTGCCAATTATTTTACAGGGCTCATCATCCTCTAGATACACTATTCCAAAATCTCCATGGATATAGTCACTAAAATATTCCCTATTAGGGGTAGCATGAAAAGATGCACCAGAATCTAACACCTAAGATTCTATATTATTATGTAGAGAGAAAATTAAAGAATCTTGTGTAATACCTGCAACCTTGGCTTCTTCCTTTCCTTCGTGTTGATTGTCCTCCTTAGGCTTTGACCAACAATCTCTGCTTATGTGCCCAATCTTTCCATAATTCCAGCATTGTGGCTTCCTGCCATTCCTAGATTTGGATCTTCCTCTCACCTTAGACTTTGATCTTGATCTACTCTTGCTCTTATCTTTCTACCTCCCCCTGCTCTCAAAACTTAAAGCATTCCCAGATGTCTCTTCTGTGCTTTTCCTACGTATTTCCTCATTCAAGATAACACTAACAACATCCTCTACTTTCAAAATATTTGATGCAGATGCAGTATTACTTACTGCCATTACTAATCCATGCCAGCTTTCAGGCAAAGAACATAATAGTAAAAGATCTTTTATTTCATCATCAAACACTATATTCACTAAACTTAATTGATTCACAATTTCATTGAAATCATTCAGATGAGTAGAAACAGATCCACCTTCATTCATATGTAAATTGAATAACTGCTTCATAAGATATACCTTATTAGAAGCTGAGGGTTTTTCATACAAATTTGCTAACGTAGTCATCAACTCTATCGTAGACTTTGCCTGTGATAAATTAGATATCACAGTGGATGCTAGACTCAGTCTTATAGACCCCAGAGCCTTTCTGTCAAGAACTTCCCATTCTTCATCCTCCATGTCTTTGGGCTTCTTTGCAACCCCACCTAATGGTAAGTAGAGATCTTTTTGATACAGATAATCCTCTATCTGCATTCTCAAATGTTGGTAATTTTTGCCATTGAACTTTTCCATTCTCAGTTTACTTTTATCTACCATTGCTTCTCCCACTCAAACAGAAATCCCTGTAGAAACCCCTGTGAGAACTTGTAATCAATACACACTACACAGATCTGAACCACCTGTTAGTGAGCCTGAGCTCTGATACCACTTGTTGGTATCAGCTCTTGAACCTGTAACCAAGGCTCTGATACCACTTGTTGGTATTTGCTCTTGAACCTACAACCAAGGCTCTAATACCACTTGTTGGGGATCAACCAACAATAGATTACACTTGTGAAAGCAATAAATGCGGAAATAAATCAGATAGACAAGTAACTAGAATGATAAACAACAAGAACAAGAGATACAAGAAACCACCCTGAAAACTTGTATTAACAAACTCTTTACAAAAGGAATACATTTGAAGAAATTTCTTTCTTCCACACCTCTCCTAGATGTATGGATCTCTCAATAGATCTCTATTCCTCAAGAGCTCTCTCTCTCAAGAACAATCAACTCCAACAAACCTGGATTGATTCAATTCTATATTGTTCTTCAACATACCAATTCTACAATAATTCACACAAAGCTAAGAAGATCTAATTCTACATATAGAATTAGGAAACTTAAGCATGCACTTACAACAACCAGTTAAGCCTCTTGAACAAGGGCTCTAAAAATAATATTACTAATAATAGAGACATGAGCTTAAGACTACAACTTAAACTCATCATGAAAACACTTGCTTCTATCCTCGAAAATAGCATTTTAGATGCATAGGTAACCGATGCCAGTTCCTGCTGCTTGCCTGTGACCACCGCCGGCCGACCCACTGTCGACGCCGGCGCCTCTGCAACTGCACCTGACTGACGTCGATCGCTCCTAACCGATGCTGGTGTCTATGTAGACCCAAAACTGTCAAAGTGTGCTCCTTGGTGAAGCTTTTAGCTCCACACCCTAACACTAAAAGGATTTATCCCTTAGATCCTAGAGATTCAATCCACTAATTAGGCCACCCACAACCTAGAATTGTTTCCATGCTTCAATAGAATGTGAAGGCCTAAAAATAACTTCACAAGGGTGTGAGTATAATTAAAAATAGTAAGTAGTTAGTCATTAGGTGCATAGTTTAAGCATGCTACATGAAAATCTCTCAAATGTGTCTCTAGATCACCCTTGTCATCATATAGAGTGAGCTTGGGTTGAACAAAATCTTATGGTAAGGGTGTAGAAGTAATGTGATGTGCCAATGGTATATGTAGTAAAATAAAAGAATCCAATACCTATGTAGGTCTAGAGACACCTTGCTCAAGATGTTTCACCTTAGATTGAAGAGATATTATATCTTGTATAAGGGCTACCACATCAGGAGATAGGGATGTACTAGCTAGCTGGTGGCATAGAAGAAAGTTGGGTTTTTATAGGTGTTGTTGAGATATAGTTTCCCCTGTAGTGTCATTTTAAATTAGTTTCTTTTTGATTTGAGAAGATTGACCATTATTAACTTTTTTTGTTCCTCTTTTAGAATTCTAATCATGTCATGTTGCATATCTGAATGTTTGGTTAAGAGTTCTTGAAGATCTCTTTTATCAGTTTCATCAAAACCAATATATTGGGTCATTTTTAAAGTAAAAAATTAATGTGAAATGTGTTTGAATGTTTTGATATAAGTTTTAATAGGTAATATGATAAAAATTGAAAATATTGAATATAAGAAACACAAATTTCAAACAATAATGAATTGGAATTTATTCAAAAAGGATACTGAGTGTACAAATGTGTAAGGTGATACCTCAAGAAGCAAAAATAAGAGATAGTACATGCAACTAAGGATTTTTCAAAAATATTTATTCAAAATATTATGAATTTTTGAACTTAAAATTGATTTTTTAAGTTTGATATGCAACTAAAAATTAAAAAAATGATTGAAAAAGTATTGGGAAATAACTGGTAGCTAATTAATGCAACTAGGGTTTTGGAATGGTTTTTTAAAAAAAATTAGTATGGAAATTTTAAAATTTTGATATTAATTTAAAGAAAATTTGTATAATTTTTCTTGAAAAAATTAGGAAAAATCAAAAAATATTTCTAAAATTAGCAATATGTTTTTCCTTATGTTTGGAATGTGTTTGTATGCAAAAAGGACCTAGTATGTGCAAACTAGGGTTTTTATAAAATATATTGATAAATTTGAAATTAATTTATAGATTTATAATTTTTTAATATGAGAAAAATTAATAAATTATGGTAAAAAATAATAAATAATTTACCCTAGGGTTTTGAGGGTTTTTTGTGGAAAATTTGAAGTCAGGTTCAACAAATGTTTTATTGTTTTTTAAAATAATGGAGTTTTATTACTAATTAATAAATAGGTCTAGAGTAAAGTAAATTAGTAAATAATGTGCAATAGTTAAGATAATAATGTATGTAAATAGATTGTATTTTTGCTTTTTTTAAAAATATAAATAAATTAGTAGAAATAGGACTTAGCTTATTTTGAGCTATTCGGTCTAAGACAGGGCCTAAGAATTTAGGTACAAGACTAGGAAAATGTCAAAAATAGGTTCTTAAACTTCATTTTTTAATTGGATAGGAGCATACAAAGTGGGACACCCTACTATTTAGTATTTTAGACCTTTTTTGGCATCGTTGTCTATGTGATCTAAGTTTTTTGGGTTCTACTCATCATGTCTGTGTTACCCTTTTAGTGAAATATCAAAGATCAAAAATTTATAGAGATCACTATGTGTCTGTTTTAATCTTTAAAATCCCTTAGATATCTTTGTGCTTGAACTTTAAAGGAAATTTAGGAGAGAGAGAGAAGGGGTTATTGTGTAAAGGATATGTTGTATGCACTTCACACCTCATATGTGGGCATGCTACCTACATACCAATACTTCAAGGAAGGATCAAGCTAATGTAGTTCTCCAATTGAAGTGCTTGGTGCAATTATGTATGAAAATGTAGCTAGATTCAAAACTAGGTATACTTTAGATGGTTAAGGACTAATGAAAAGGTTTGAATAAGCTTGGAATAATATGGGAAGGGTGTATGCAAAGAATAGGGAAAAGTGATTGAGTGTACTTGCTTGTATTCTTACTTTTCTATTATAAATGAGTGCCAACCCTTCTAAATGGAATTTGAATGGCCTTTTTATAGGGAGCCTAATGATCATGGGTTAAATGAATTTATGTTAGGATTATGTGAATTAAGATGAGGATTCAAGAAAATATGACTATTGGGACCAAAAGTACACTTGAACAACAATGTTAGAAATAGGGCACCTTGGGTTTCATTACTCCTATCCAAGTTAGATGTTATTATCCAAAAGGAATGAGACCTAGGGGATGAATCTAGGCCTAAAAGAGCTACCTGGGTCTATAAGGGTTAAATTTGGAAGGCTATGGATGACTAGGAATCAGTGAAAAAAATCTTATAAGGGTTGTGTAAGAAAATAAGAGGACCTATGGATTAGGTGTCATTAGCCACACTCAAGTAACCAAATTTCATATTTTACATGACTACATGTGAAAATAGGCTCTATGATAGGTCTAGAGCTAAGCTATGGATAGTTATTCTCAAGTAACACTCTTATCAGTTAAATACCACTTTTAGGTGATTACATTCCCCCCCTTTATTCTAGAAATGCATCAAAGTGAAATGAATAGGATAAATGAAAAAGAATCATACCTAGACTTACCTAAGAGGTGAAGCCTATGAAGATGGGTTTGAGTATGTGAAGAATGCTCTAATATGTGTGATGTAAGTGAAAGATGCATAAATCATTCATTACTTAAGATATATTAAAATCAAAATACCAAACTAAGTAAAACTAGGTAAAGAGATAGGAGGGAGGAAAGGAATAGATACACCTCATAGTGTACACAAACCTATGCATAAAACTAGTGACAACCTATTTGTGTATGTCTATATAGTGATCAATCAGTGAAGATATTGGAATAAGTTGATGGCTTGATCAGTCTTCATGTATGGGTGGCTCAAGATCTTAATCTAGTTTTGACTCCATCATTACCCACCCTGCTCAGTAGATCATGATGTACAAATAGCTTGGATTAGACTGATGGTGTGTCCATCCCTCTCATGTAAGTGGCTCAATAGATAAATTTGTCCATGACTTCATCAATTCCTACCCATTCATAATATATGAATCTAAAAATGAAAGTGTATGAAGTAACTATAAATGTCTAACTAGGTATATCTAAATGGGTATGCCAATTTTATGACCACTCAGGTACATTAGGTGACTCTGAGAAACTTGAAAATGTTAACCACTATAGATGAATTAAATCATGAAACTAGTGTGTAACCTATAATGTTATGTTATATGTATACAACATACAATATGACATTAAATTTTTCATTCAATCTAATCAAATGGTGTGTAAGTGAGCATGCAAAAATAATGTGCCATGCACATACCACCAAATATGATATCTGATCATATAGATTATGGAAAGAATTATAATAATCTATATTTGGGTATCTAAATTGAACATGGGAATGGTCATTCCATGCATGATTCCCCCAAAATGAGAAAATTGGTATGAATATAAGGTAAAATTCTATGAATATGAGTTAAACTAGTATGAATTTGAGAAAAACTAAGTATAAATGTTAAATATATAATTGAACCTATAAAAACCTATACTATTCTTGTTATAGTCTAAAATTACACCCTAAATAAGTCAATTAAACCTTATTAATTTTAGGATAACATGGAACTATCTCTCCTCATAGACAAGCCACTACAAGAGATAGATCTCTAGGTTTGAAAGAGCTAGCTCCCTTGATTTATCTTCTAGGCTAAAACTACACTAGACTAATCAATATTGAGGATGAAAAGGGAAGAATGAGACATAAAATAATCCTATGGTAATGAGATGGTAAACCAAAGATAACTCCACACAACACACTTACATTTACACCAAGAAAGGAGACTACTAAAACTAACGTTAACTATATGTCTTAGCATATGCGTATCTCATAGTGGTAGATTACTATGTATATCTAAAGATGGGTGAAAAGTTCTGGTACTAGAAACTACTAGTCCCTCTCACAGTTTAAGACACACTTAATAAACATATACACTTTACTAAACCTGTTAGAAGAGATATCACTCACAATAGGTATGCAAGAGTAGAATGGAAGTAAGGATAAAATCTTCATCACTTGTCAACCACATAAACCACTTAACACACTTAGGAAGTAGATTATAGATAATAAATCAAATTTATAAAACTTTATTCAAATTAAAATGAGGTTTGTCAAAATTTTAAAAATAGTTAAAATTCAAGATATTGAGTTGTAAAATAGGTCAAGAAGTTGTCATGAATATGTGTCAATCTGAAATAGAGCACCTTCCTCAAGTTGGTATATAATTCTTCATTGTATTTCTTTAAAACTACCTTCATGATGATGAGGAGTTCACTTGTTTATATAAAAATACCATAGGGGTAATTTAAAAATATCCCATGACATGAGATTATATAAATGAGGTTATTTTATGTCATAAATGCCTCTTCAAATGGTGGACTCACCTTTGTCACTTGTCATTCACTACCTGTAGTCATTCATCACTAGTCCTCTAGGTCTATCCTCACACTTGTCACCTAAGTGGCTTATAGTTTCTCATGGAGATAAATTTGATAGGATTTAGAGACACCTTTTTAGAATATATATATATATATATATATATATATATATATATATATATATATATATCCAATCCATCAGGTAGACCTCAAAAGTTTCAAAGTCACTCTTTTCACTCTCACACTTAGGTAGTCGTTTCCCCTTCTCTTTGTCTATTTAGACTACCTATAATGAATGGTCTAATAGGATATATTAATTAAAAATATGTTGATAATTGAGTTTTATAAGTTTAAAAAAGTCTCTAAATACCTCCCACAATGATCTTCACTTGTCCATTCTCCTATGTGCCTATAAAACATCTCAATTCCTACAAAAAAATAGTATTGGGTTTATCTATATAGATGATAGTATAGATAAATTATGTTAAAATGATATTAAGGGAGCTATATAAATTTATAAAACACTTTCATGGCCATTTAACCCCTCCTAGATGCATCTCCATTCATTTATTCTCCATCAAGTCCAACTGAAGGCTTTAGGAGTGTTTTTGGTCTCTTAGATTGTTAATGATGGTTCATAAAAGGTAGACATCCAAACTTAGAAAAAATTACACAAATTTTGAGTATAGGACCCCATTCAACTCTCCTTAAGTTTTTTATGTCTCATACACATGGTCCATATAGATGTGAGCAAAAAAATTTGGCCTCTCGAGCTCTTGACTATGTTTTGAATAGGTCTGAGAGAGGTTTGCATTAAAATGACCAATTTTAGATTCCTTTATACAAAAAAATGAGTATAATACACTTTATAATCTCTCCTAAATACTATAATATGGCATTAAAGTGTCTCATTACCTTGTGAATTGAGTTAAGCACCTTTAGGGATTAGTCTGTATTTTAGGCCTAATAGGACTAACTGTGTCTGATAGTGGGTAGGAAAATATGAGTGATTGTCATGATTATAGGGGACCTTCAACAAATATTCACATTATGAACAACCTCAAACATCCTCTCTTAATTCATTCTTGGCTCTTCACTTCATCTCTTTATCACTAGTGTGTTAGGTCTATAGGTTATGTAGTTTAGGGAGTGCCCTCTATCTGAGACAAAAAAGAGGGTATCTACCCTATTCATCAGACTAAAGTGAGACTATGGAAGGATATATTAAATCATTTTGAAAATCTATGTAAATTTTTTAAAAAATTATTATAATTTTAGAACCCTCAAAATTCCCAATTCTTCAATACTAGTTATTAATTCCTATGACTATGTATAATGTTCTATGCAGGGTTTTAGACTGACTGTGTTTAGGAATCAACACTATAGATTGAGATCCTTATTTATTTAAAAAACTTGGTAATGTGTCATGACCACTATTATATTGGTTCCAAACATGGAAATTCATCATACACCTTTATGTACTTTCAAAATGTAGCTCTTCATTATGTGAAACTAGTTTGCTGACTATGTCACTTATAGGTATGTATATTTAGGAAATTGAGTCTCATGTATGTGTATATATGCCTCAACATTATGTTTAATATTTATAATTATTTATGATGTCACTAAAAATATTCATAATTTGATGGACTCAACTCATGCCTTATAACTAAGAACTATTATCTATTCAACAAATGTATTATAAGGCCACTATTGTAATTCAATTTCTAGACTAATTTGGGCCTAAAAGGTATTGTATCTCTCTAAGCATCTTCCATGAAAATTGGTTTGAGTTGGAAGTCACTCAATCCTTCATTATCTTTACCAAAAAATTATTCATATGTCAATATGTGATCTTCTAAGGCCTAAAATACAAGTGTAAGGCCTTTTAGGTTTACATAGACTTCATAATCTCATATCATAGAGTGACATTATACAAGACAATTTATTTTCAAAGAAGTTAAGGTAAAAATCTCCTCTAAACAACTTTCTTACTTTGCACCTTTTTTTGTGGAAATGAAATGGTCATAACCATGATGATGACTTGAGAACTCCATTCAAGTGACTTTCAAAGGCTCAGTCCAATTGTGTTACCTTGAGAATCGTTTCATAATTTGAAACTCCAAACTTCATCAGCACTCAAACTTCTATGGTATCGTTACTCCTATTGGCATCCATTAAAGTTGACCGTGATGAATAGTTTCACTATCTTCGAAACCTAGTCCTTTTCAATTAAAGTATATGGAAACCTTTAATATGTTACATGACTTAAATATGGTGGATACCTATTGTAGATCTTAGATCACAACTTGACCTTCTCTCAAATCATTGACATTCAATTTTTGAAGTATACACACTTAAAATGCATACTTCCTACATATGATAGTAAGAGAGTAGGTCCATTATGACCTCAAACTTGATTTTTACATGATCAACTAAAGTTGAGAAGACACATTGTAATAAGTATTATTAATTTCAAATTTACACTTCATACCTTCACTTACAACTGTCAAAACATGCTCTATAGACTAGCACCATATTCACTTCCTAGTACAAGGAGTTATTACTCTTATTATTTGATATCCACCCATGAAACTAGATTGACAATAATGTGAGAAGGATGGTCATACCCTTCATTATCATGTACACCACCTAGTTTTCTTAGATCAATGCAAATAGAGAAGATAAACTAAGGTGTTGGGGATGTGTAAGCTATTTTAAATCATAAAATTTTTTAGTGATTATTCATAGATAATAATAAACCAAACCATAAACCATTTCCCTAGAATTAGATCTCACTAGTATTACTAATAACCACCAAGTGTACTCAGCTCAACTCTCTTTCTCCTATTTGTATTGAAGGAAAACCATTGACCTATTTAACCTTTTCTAAGATAATGATAAGGGAAAAGAATTGTTTTTTCTTAATTTTGGGCCTATCAAAGCTTCCAAAGATTAAAAATGACTTGTGGGGATCTAAATAGACCCTATTTAATCCTTCCCATGTGCCAAGTAATTGTCCTTGTCCATACAAATACTTAAAACTAATTAATCTTCTTGGATACACATTAAACCTACATCAAGTTAGTTATAAAAAATTTCCCAACACTCAACTAACACCTTGGATGTTAGATCACATTTTTACATATATGTCTTAAGTGGAAAACCATACAGGGTAACTAGAGTGACCAAAAAGTTGATGTAAAGGAAATATTAAGACATGACACATATGGAAAAGGTGAAACATATAATATGACCCTAAAAATGACCATGTGGCCCCTTTTAAGACCTATTAGGACCCTATAGGAATTTTTACTATATAGGGGGTTGACCTAATTTGACCTAGGGTCAAATTTAGTCAACATTTTGGTAATTTCATAGGGGTAGCAAGCCTACTATGTTAAGGACTAATTACCTTCTCCTATCTTTGGGGAATGGTGTCACCTATACACTATTCTTGACATTGATAGACCTTTGAAAAGGTAAAAAACACATAACACACAACATGGAAACAAGTATCAATATAAGAAAAAAACTCACACTTGTATTCTCATGAACACTTAGGGAATACACAAACCAACATAATCCAAAATACTTGAGATGAAGAACCTTATTCATTGCTTCAACTAGGGTTAAAGACAATTCCTCTTGCATCACTTCTAATCCAAAAAAATAGATCCTTAGATGATGCATAATTTTTAATAAACACTTGATTATGGAGATAGTCAAAATACTTCCCATGATTGGAGCTTCTAGTGACTACAAGTGTACTACTTGGAGCTCTCATGCACACTCCATCTAACTCTTCAAGAAACTTGTTTGATTTGGAAGCTTGCTTAAACTTTGACATGCTCATTTGATAACCCTCAAACTAAATATTGGGAGTTATCAAATCTTTCTCAACTTTAGATACACTTGAGTTAAGATATATATTTTATTTGGAACCTTCAAGGATATCTTATTATTCACCAAAAACTACTTTGTCTTTTAAATTTATTCATTGTTTGGCAGATACCTAAAGCTTTTTTTTATGTCCATAAAACACATGGTTGATCTCAACATTAGGTTTTCATTATTTTTGAAAATTTATAGGCTTGATCAACTCTTCAAACTCCTACACAACAGAATTTAACTATTTCCACATGTCATATGTTTCTTCTTGAGGTTCAAGTTCAAGAGTGTTTTCTTCCCTTACAGGTAGAATGGGTTTCTCACTAGGACTATCATGTTTTGACATAGCTAGGATACTCACATAATATTTCATGTGTACAAGGTATTTTCCCCATGAAAATTTCTTTAGAATGTTGTTAGGATTTAACTCAATAATTCCATCATAATCTTCATGAAGTAAGCTCCAAGACTAGTTTATTCAAATCCACCTTACTTAGCTCCCCACTCATCAAGATACAAATCAAATATGCCATCAATAAGTTTTAGATGTTCTTGATCACTAAGATGATCATATTCTTCAATGACATTGAAATTTATATTATAAAGTTAAGGAATATATAGTTCAACATGAAAGCTAGAGAGAGGTTCTAACTTGATTGTCACTTTTGCACCATGCCTGATCTTAAAACTCATATAGGACCAGTCTAAAGTTAGATAACCTCTAATTTTAGCAATGAACTCTATTTACAAAAAAAGTGAAAAATGAGGAGGCACATATACCAAAAAATCTTGATAATGGTGAAGGTAGGATAAGCATGGAGAATAAATTGTAAAACTCTAATTATACTAATGGTCTTGGCAGCTGACCCATCCAATTGTAACACTCTTTTAGCATGAGGTTCATACTCCAAGTTCAATTTATCAACTACTTGCTTGGGCATGACACAAGTACTAGTTCCACTGTCAATAATACAATTATTCACTAAGGAATCTCTAATAATTATGAATAAATAGAATGGAGGAGGTTTGTTTACCTTTTTTACTTTGATTGATTGTCCTTCACTTGGATTTATAGTGTTTGGAAAGGATGCCTCTCTTTAGCTAGGCTATTTATTTTCAAATTGAGCTTGGATAGATCCTCTTGAAGTAGCTCTAATTTTCCAAGTATTACCAATATATTCCACATTAATAGGTTCACATGAGACCTTTTTATCTACTTTAAACTATTAGTGAAAGGACTACTAAATTTTGCTTTTCCACTAGGAGTAATTGTTCTACCTAAACCTTGAGAGTTTTGAGGTATGAAAAAACTCCTATCATTCTAATCTCTTTAACTTACTTGTGTATATGGAATGACATTAGACATACTTGACCTTATGTTTGTTTGAACATTCATTGGTTGACCATTAACATCCCCTTGAACTTCTTCAACTACCTTTCTTTAAATCCTTATGTTTGTAGCTATATAATTTGTATACATGCTTAACTTACCTTAATTATTGACTACACATGAGTCATCTTGTTTCCAATTGACAAATTTATATCCAACTTGAGGACTTTTCCCATCAGTCACTCCTTCATTTGGTATTTCATCTTAAGTCATAATTGGCATAGTTCCCAAATTTGCCATGAAGGATTGATTGAAGGTCTCATTGACATATGGAGATGGATCATAAGGTTTATCCAATGAAGGTTGACTATTGTGATCTTGGGAAAGGTTATTTTGAGTAATCACTACTGTCTTTGAGGCAGAAATAATATTGGGGATATATCCATCATATGGTTTAGATTGGACTAGTTATCCTTGACCTTGAGAATGGCCTTGGAAATGTGGCCTATTGCCTTGATATTTAGGGTACGACTGATTGGGTTGGTATCATATTTGAAAAGGACTCACTTGTTATTATTGAATTATTATATTTAGATTTAGGATCTCTTATTCTATATCTCTCATCCTTTCTACCTCATTATGTTTTCTTGGTTGGTTAGGGGAAATAGACTTATGTTTAGGTGTAGGAATATGATTAACAATAGGTGTAAGAGTTTGAAATTTAGGAAATAGAGTCAAGGGAGCTCTTGGGGAAATATTTATAGAGTGAATCAAATAACTATATAAACTATGGCCACTTCATAGTCATTAGTTAGAGTTTTATCTCTTAAAGATTGAATCATCATTGCAATATCACTATCAAATTCTTTAATTTAGTAATGGAAAACATGGTGAGATGTTAGTCTTAAAAATATTGGGATTCTATCCCAAGTCTTCTAAAATCTTGTGTTTAAGTCTTGAATGACTTCTTGAGGTGCTCTCCTAATGGTGGTTAACTACTCCATTAGTGATAAGTTGTCACTCTTGTCTTAAAATATTCTTCTCAATGCATCTCCCAACTCATCCCAAGTGGTGATTGATTTAGGTGCTAGTGTTCCATACCAGTCAAGAGATTATATTTTGAAGGAGACAACCAATAACTTGATTTCAATGTTATCCTTTATGATGAGATGGATATTGTATAAGTTATAAATATTTCTTATATTCTTAATAGGTGTGATGGCAGACTCATTGGTACATGATGAAACACTTCTGAGGGAAGATATATGGATACCATAATATTGGGCAAGCCTTAGAGGGATATAGACATTGAAGGCAATAAAAGAAAATATTCTTGCCATGTTATCCTTAGTACTTTTCAAGAATGAGGGAATCAAGAAATTTCTTATGGGTTTGTGAGAAAAATATGAATTATATAGATAGGGATGGGTGTTTTAAAATATACTTGATTTATAGGAATGAGGAAAATATTTAAATTTAAAAGGTATACCTTTGGTAAGAGACCTTGTGTTTACCTTAGGCATGAAAGAGTGCACTAGAATGCAACCAAGATTGAAAATTTGGAGTTGTTACATACTAAAGGAAGTGGACTATTACAACTTATTATTGTAAAAACCATCATATGTAGATATAGATTACAAAGATGGTTAGATCAAGAATTAGTCATGAAAAAATACTAGAAATTCATAAGAACATAACAGTCTAGGCCAACCTATTCAATGAGGTTTGTAAATGATAATTAAGAGCAATTAAAAGAAATAAAACATAAGTTACATTCCCAAGAGAATCCAACCATCCATATGCAGTTCAAAACATGTTTTTTCCCTTGATTGGTGTTCTTATCTTCATCAATGATGTAAGCTACGTTCCTCCATCATCTCAAGATCACCAACTAAACTAGGCTCATGATATGAAAATACATGCTATTTATATCAAATGAAACTATAAATTAAACATAATAATCAGCATAAATAAATTTTGTGGAGATAATTATGAATAATAAGTTTACACAAATTAGGCTTAATGAAAGTGGTCTTGGCCCCTATATTTATAAGGTTTTGGATTTGATCAAGATCAACCATGATCATCCATATCAAGATGAAGATGTGTGGCCATGAATTAATCTAATATTGCATAATTAATCCATAAATATCCTCATAAATATTTGGGAAGAAGAGGCATTAAAGAGGCATGAGAGCCCATAAACCTGACATTGTTGAATTTATGGCTTATGGATGCCACCCCATTGATCATGTCATTAGGTGATGAAGATATTAGGAATCAATTTATAATAAATAAATATTCAATAAATTTCATGGAATTCTTACTTAAGCTCTTAATTTGAGTTAATTTTACTAAGTAATATTACTCAATTTTAGTGTAATTATTTGAAAATTGGTTCACAACTAATCAAACTAGTCAGAATGTCATATTACTAGGTCATAATTTGGATGGAGAGGAACTAGAAGGAAATGTTAATTTCATATAGATCATTATCACATTCATGATGTTATCAACATGAAATAACATATGCACATGACATATGCTTATGAATTAGAAGAAAAGAGTGATTTAGAGCACCAAAATGCATTTTCATCATTTTGACTTGAAATGATTTGATCAAATTTAGGAATCACATAAAATAAATTACACCATTTAGGGATACATTATCCTAAATCAACACTTGTATATGATAAGATCAAACCTTTTAGTGCATTTAAGTGATTATGGAATAAATTGTGCTTTTAAGTGTAATTTGAGTAAGATTGACAATTTCAACACAAATGGTGTTATGAATTAGATGTTTACATTTTCGCCCTTTTTGAGAAGGCATAGAAAGACATTTAGGTGAAGAAATGTATTTTCAAATAATATTTTTCAAGAATAAAATGGAAATGACACATGATGCCCCCTCGAGAGGACATATTAGGATGAAAGAGAAGGATGGAATCTCAAAAAGAGAGGGAAAGTGAGTAATTAACCCATGGAAAAAATTAAATCTAGACGAGCTAATGCTTGCACATGTTAATTCCATCAATGATCAAAATATAATTATATTAAAATGGGCTATAAGTATGGTGGAATGGGAAGGATACAATCCAAAAATAGAAGCAACACACTTTGAACACACCCAAAGCTAGGGTGCAAGCCACGTGCTTTAGAACTAATCAATCTTGAGACAAGCTACACACTAAAATATTGCCAAAATGAGGGTAAAATTCTATAGATCCTAAAATTATAAAAAAAGGAGAATCATGTCTCAAAATATAGAATAAATAATAATTTACTCCATTTAGGGAAAATTTAATTGTGTAATAAACAATTTTTCCCCAGAAGGTCAAATTTTGATCACTAATAAAGAATGAATAATGGCTTGCCCCTGTAGGGTTGATTTAGATTTGTGACTAGTTAAAATGTTGTGACCTAGCATGGGAAAATTTATAATAAATAGCTCAAGGATATAACCTATGATAGATTAAATATGAGCAAGCATAAACATAGATGCGGTGGTGTACTGGTAACAAAATCCATAAAAGACTAGGCATACAAGAATGTATAAAGTGATGAAAGAGATGAAAAAAAGAAAGAAGATGTCCGAGCTAACTTGAAATATGTGATATATCTAAGCACTACCTACATAGTCCAAATAGACCTCAAGCTAATGTAGTTTACCTAGAATTGGGAGAGAGTGGAATGAGGAATGAAGAAAATTGACCAAAGTTTGATTAGACTCATAATGTACATCAAGAGATGCATGTCTTGCATAAATTTGGGTACTAAACCTAGTGAGCCTAGTTTATAATTAGTGATCTTGAGATCTATTCATTAGAGCCGTATTGATGTCAAGACTTGAAACTAAATCACAAGGTGCTTGATATAGAAATATAAATTAGGAATCATAAGTATGAATAACTTAAAATTACATTGCATTTAAATTGCATTGAGTCAGTTCAAATGTGAACACCTATCACTAAGGATAATAGTAAAAATGACCAAGACCAGAGTTAAAATTATTTACATTTTATAGAAAAGCAAAGACAAAAAAAATAATACACAAATGAACCTAGGTTAAAATCAATATATGAGTAATAGAGACTTAGGTAGGAACAAGAATGTATAAAAACAAATCAAGAACATCTTAAAAACATGAGATTAAGATATAAATAATCAAGATCCATGTGGATCATCAAGATGTGCTTGAAAAAGAAAATAAAAGAACAAGACCAAATAGAAACACAAAAGACCAATAATAAATAAGAAAAAAGAACAAAAGAAATAAAATGAAGAGACAAGAAAGCACCAAAAAACACTAATAAAAATAAAATAAACACACAAATAAAAACCAAGTTAGTATAGTTCAAAAACAATTGTTCAAGAATGTGTAGTAGAGCCATTACTTTCTACAAAAACATAACAATAATAAGTACACAAAGTTGTCTCCAAATGATAGGGAAACAACACAAAAGAAAAAGGGGAAGAGAAGAAAAGGAAGGGGCTAACCGAGCTGACTCCATATTTACAAGACAAGTGGACACTACCTACATAGTTCCATGGACACAAGATTTAACATGAAAATCAGACCAAATGTATTTTTCCTAGGAAGTGGGATAGAGGAAAAGGTGATGACCAAAAAAACATAATTAACATTATAAAGGAAATATGAAGATGGGAATGACCTTTCCAAAATGGCAAGCTAGTCAGATAAATGAGAATGGTCTTTTAAAATGGCAAGTGCATGGGATAATTACTTGCAAAATGGTAAGAGCATGGGATGTCATGAGATGATAATATACACAAGCATAAGATAATGTTTTTATTCTTTTGTGGATCATTTTATACTATTTTTGGTGTTTTTGGGATTATATATATATATATATATATATATATATATATATATATATATATATATATATATATATATATATATATGGGAATCAACTAATCAAAGAGATGTTTGTCTGAGAATAGAAGTTTTAATAATAGCTAAGTTGGATGTAATGAAACATGCTCATAAATTTGTGAGAGTGAGGTTTAGTTTTCTTGAAAAATGGTGAGAGCATGGCAAAGGTTGCTAAAAAAATGGTGAGAGCATTCAAAGATAAAATTTTCTCACAAATTGGTGAAAGCATTCAAACATAAAAATTACTTATAAAATGGTGAGAGTATGACTAAGGTGATCAAGATGACCTCAATAGAAATTGTATGTTACATAGTCCCAAAAGACCTCAAGGAAATGTATTTCAAATAACATATAAAATGGGACATAATGGCATAACATGCCTGGAATGAAATGGTCTATAGGGTTGCCCCAAAGAGATAAGGTAAGGAAAATGGGATGAAAAATGGCAAATGAAAAATGCTTTTGTTGATCCTACTCTTGTTGAGATGTTCATCCTAATAAACATATGAGATAACTAGAATAATAACTTATAAAAATTTTCTAGCCTACACCCTTTCAAAATAGTTACTCTTATTGACATGGAGATGCATGTCTTAGTCAACATATGAGACAACTATAATAGTCCATTATATAAATTGCTACCCAACACCTCATCTAAATAATTTCTTTATCAATGACTTGCTATAGACTTGGATTTCAATGATGTTGTTGTGATCCTTATTGGTCATTGATTCCATTTACTTCAAGTATCAAGATGAGATATCTTTGTATCCTCTATGAAGGGAAGTGATGCTAAGGGAGGTAAATAATGTTAAGCATAAGACAAATGGTATAAGTGGGTAATGAAAATGTGGATGATAATGGAATGTATAATGGGTAGGAAATAAATGAAGATCATGACTTTTAGGCACACATAATGTTACTGATTCCATATTTGACATAATTTTGGTTATCAAAGGGCCAAAGACCTTTGAATTTTCTCTTGATAAGACCACTAGATTTTTCTTTTGTTTAATCCTAAAAGTAGTTACCATATGATTATGATATAGATCAGAAGATATAATGATTGGATATTGAATAATGTATTTAGCAAGTAGTGAATAACTTTTGTGCTTAGATAATGGTGCCTCAAAGAGGTTTTCACCAATGAAGTTGTCTTGATCATCCCATATCACCTATGAGAAGGTTTCATGAAGAGATGTTAACATTTGAATTTGATTGTCTTCTAGTGCCTTCAAAAAGGTTTTACTAAAAGATGTTGAGTTTGAGCTTTGACCATCCCCTAACACCTACAAAAAGGTTTCATTAGGAGATTGTTCTTCTTTTTCATGAATATGGTCTCGACCCCCTTAATATTATGCACTTGTTATGTCATCATGGATGTAGTTTAACAAAGTGTGATTTTGTTGGTCCTAATTGATGCTTGTGGGAGGTGTCATGTTAATATAATAGTTATGTTGGGTGGTGATAATGGGATGATGAAAGGCATCACAATCATCTTATAATATACTAGGATAACTTGTGTCGATGTTGAATAAATTATCCTAAAAAACTATTAAAGGATCACAAATATATTCAAATTGATCTACAAGATAAGTGTAACCATTTTTATAATAACCATGACTATATTCTAATTTTGAAGCTAAGACCAAATCAAGGGACTCTAAATCTAATGTTGAGACTGATAGTGATTCTAATTTTAATGCTAAATCTAATGTCAATTCAAAAAGGGAACCTAAATTTAATTTTTATTCTTCATTTGATGTGGATGATGCTAAATAATGTATTGTTGAATGATTTATGTTGGACAAGAAATGAGCTATGATGTCATAATGGTCTAAATAAAAATTGATTCATCTAAGAAGGTTTCAAGATATACTGGTTTGTCTAGGTGAAACCCCTCAAAGAGAGGAAACCTCTTGAGGGATGACTCAATATAAAATAACCTATCAAAATTAGACTCCTTAATGAGGGGGAAAAGATCAAAAGACAACTCTTTAGAGACTATCTTGTCAAGGAGATGTGGCTCTTTAAAAATAAGAAAATGATTGAGGTAATGATTTACTAAAAGATGATTATAATCATTAAGAGGAGACTCAATACATATTGGCTCATTAGAGTGAGACTCCTTGATAATAGTTATAATATCAATGGGTGATTCATCATAGGTTGACTCATCACAAATGGGTGGTGTTTCAATAATAACATTATGATTTTGGTTTACAATTGTTTGAAAAATATTAACTTTAAACACATTTTAGTCCTTACAAGATAGTTTTTAAAGAATTGTTGTAGCTCAAATATCAACACAAAATTTATAAAGTGAGGAATAGTTTTCCTGGGGTGAATAACGGTTCTTTATTTAATAATGGGCTCTCTAAAAATTAGACTATTGAATAAGGGATCAATAAAGGCTAGTTTGTCAAATGAATGTTCTTCAACAATAGGTTTGATAAATATAAGTGATGGGCCTAGAATGGAAATGACTAGACGGTTGCATAATTTGGTTACTCATGCAATCCAAGGAAGAAGTCCTAAAATGGTAACCTTCACACACTATAAAGCTAGAAAACTCACACAAGTTGAAGTAGGATACCCTAAAATGGTAACCTTCATGCATTATGGAGCTTGACTGATTGCATAAGATGAAGGATTACAAACTAGAATGGTAACCTTTGAGCGTGGCATGCAAATCAAAGGAGGATATCCTAAAATGGTAACCTTTGAGTGTGATACACAAATTGAAGGGGAAAGATAGGGATGATGTCCAATAATTGACATGGATTAGATTGGTGTTTAAATATTACACCCAAAAAGGGAAAAATATTAAAACATGATGAAGTTCTCATGCATATCACAAAAGACCCCATGCAAGTATACCTTTACATCATGCTTATCAAATTGGTCTCTAAATGTGGAAAATGTTTTATAAATGTTAAAAGGTGTGTTTTGATTTTCTCATAAAAAAGTGACAATGAAACAAAGAGACTATAATAAAATAAGGTGGTGTAGAACCACATAATTATAAGAATCCATGCTAATGAAATTACTCAACCTTTGGTAAGATTTAAATTGTATAAATTGGGAGAGGGTATGATAACTCATAAACCTAAGTGTAAACTAGTACACCAAACATATGTTGAGAGATATGTCAATACTGTAGAAGATATTTCAAATTTGATGAATTGTTACTAGAAAATTATAAGAAATACCTTCAAATTAATAAGGTGAAAATGCAAACCAAGAAACTCAAGAAATGAAAACATGCAAGAATTCCTAAGTATAAAACTAAGACCAAATAGGCAACACAACACCACCATATGGTAATATGAGGTAGAATAAAATGTGTTCTATAAATTAAAGTGTGAGAGATATACTAGATGACCTAAGTTCATCAATGATTAAATGATGATGATTTTATAAACTACCTTCAATCCAAATGGGAAAGTGAACCCAAATTAACTTAAGTCAAGTGCAAATGGTAAAATCAATTAACATGTTAACCTAGAACTTAGAAAGGTGTAGTTCTAAATTTGAATCATCAATAAAAGGAATTAAAGAATTTTGAAAGTGGTTTAGACTTAAATGGGCATCATAAATGTGCTAATTAGATAAGATAAACATGATGTTTGAGATGAATATTTGAACAAGGCAAAGATGATTTGGATTTGACTAGTGTAACACCTCCTTGTTTAAGAAATGGTGGACAAATATGTTTGGTTGATGTTTGTTTAGAACCAAGTTTTGAATCAAATCAAGACCAAGTAAGTAAAGACTAAAAGGACCAAAATATAAATAAGTACATATTCTAAGCCCTAAACTCACAAGGTTGCTTTGTATTATTAAAATCCATCTTTATATGTGCAATTTGGAGGGAATTAAGTGTTCATCTAAAATAAAATCACATTAATTTTTAGGGTATTTTACACCACCCTTATCCTAAGAGACAATACGATGGCATGGAACTTCAGGTGCACCCTACATCAACAATACTCTGTGGTAAGTGGGCTTATCTAAAACTTATAATTTATGACCATCTAGATGGTCCCAAGTGTGGCTAACACAAGGGATGTAAAACATCAATTAGATCCATGTCAATAGGCTTATTGTGAAAAGGTCTTGTAATTTTCACAATGACTACATTCATTAATTATTTAGTGTAGTGTGATGTCTTGATCGATCAGATGTTCCAGGCTAGCTTTCCATTAATGAAGTTTGCTTAACCATTCAAGTAAATGTCCTAGTAGGGTGATCCTAATTTATATAACCCCATGGAGAGGGGTGGAATTTAATGTCAAGAGATGAAACCCCAGGTCAAGTATTCCCTAAAGAACTCAAGAAGAGGATATGAACTCTCCTCCATAAGCTAATTGCATGAAATAAAATGATCTAAGTGAAAAGGATTTATAAGTCATTTTTAAATCACCCAAACTATATGAGTTTTGGGGAGAGCCTAGACAACTTCCTTTTCATGCCTTAAATAAAGGCACAATCATAATGAAAATGCGATATTAGTCACCCAAGTTCCCTAAAGGGGATGGGGGGAGAACATACATGTACTTCTTGATTTACTCAAACAAATGATAGATGTTTACATAAAACAAAACACTTCATAAATTAGAACTTTAGGTGAATGTTGAGTTTTTAACATTGAATTGAAATGTTGAGTTAAGTGCTTGGCCCCCTTGGCCTTACTTTGCAAATTTTTTGAAAAACATTTACAAAATAATCACATAAACCATCTAGTTCTTTTTAAACACCAAAGCAAAGGTTAAACCTCCTTTTAAAAACCAAAGGGAACATTTAAGGCTTAATTATTCTCAAATTAACCACTTTTCTATGTGGGCCTTTCAATAAAATTTAGAGATTTTTGTTTAACTTTGAAGCATAATCAAGGATAAAGCAAGAAAGTTTGGATTTCTTACTCTTAGGTTCCCTATTTTTTATACATAGAGACTGATATCAGTCACTAGTGACTGATGCTAGTTACTAAAAGATCAATACCAGTTATAACTAATCATGGTCAATAAAAAAAAACTAATAATGGTCACCTATGAACCCTTAGTCATAAAAATATTTTGACAAAAAACTTGTTAGTAGAATGTTAGAATAAAATCTCCAAAAGTAAACTTTTGGCTCAGTAATAATGTTCAGAATAAAGACTTATAAATCCAATTTGACAACTATAAACTTAAATAAATCTCTAAAATGTAAATTTTTAGATTTATTTTCCCTTACAACCTAACCGATGTCAGCCAGCCATAACTAACATTGGTCACTATGTGACCTGTGTATCAACAAAAAATGTTAAAATACATGGGAAAATAAAGCTAAAAATTGATGTTAAATGACTTTAATGGAAATATAAGATTACTAAAAAGTCTTATTTTCTTGAATGGACCTTGTGGTCCTACCAGGTATGCCAAGATGTAGAGATAGATTATAAAGATGGTTAGAATAAGCATTAGTCATGAAAAACATAAAAATGCATAAAAACATTAAAATATAGGCCAACCTATTCAACAGGGTTTACAAATGACAATTAAGATTAAATAAAACAAATCAAACACAAGTTACCTTCTCAAAAGCATCCCACCATCCATATGCAACTCAAAACATGTTTTTCCCGTTGATTTGGTGCTCTTGTCTTTGTCAATGATGCAAGCTAAGCTCTTCCATCATCTCAAGATCACCAAATAAACTAGGCTCATGATATGAAAATAAATTCTATGCCTATCAAATGAATATATGTTATTTCAAATTAAACATAATAATCTACACAAAGAAATGTTGTGGAGAGAATTATGCATAATAAGTTTACACAAATCAAGCTTAATGAAAGAGGTCTTGACCCCTCTATTTATAGGATTTTGGATTTGATAAGGATCAACCATGACCATCCATATCAAGATGAATATGTGTGTCCATGAATTAATATAATATTTCATAATTGATCCATGAACATCCTCACAAATATTTGGGAAGAAGAGGCTTTAAAGAGGCATGGGAGCCCATAAACCTGATATTTATTGCATATATGGCTTATAGATTCTACCCCATTGATCATGCCATTAGGTGATCTAGATATTAGGAATAAATTTCCAATAAATAAATATTCAATAAATTCCATGGAATTATTACTTGAGATCTTAATTTGAGTTAATTTACCTAAGTAAGATTAATCAATTTTAGTGTAATTCTTGAAAAATTGGTGCACAATTAATCAAATTGGTTAGGATGTCATAGGTCATAATTTGGATAGAGAAGAATTATAAGGTGATGTTATTTATGTATGGATTTTATCCCATTTAGGATGTTATTGACATAAAATAACATAGGCACGTGACGTGTGCTTATGAATTAGAAGAAAATAGTGATTCAGAACACCAAAATGCATTTTCATCATTTTGACTCAAAATCATTCAATTAAAGTTAAGAATCACATAAAAATTCATTACCCCATTTAGGGATACATTATCCTAAATTGGAACTTGTAATGAAAAGATCAAATCATTTAACATGTTTAAGTGATTTTGGCCTAAATTATGTGTTTGAGTGCAATTTGAGTAAGATAGACAATTTTAACATAAATGGTGTTAGGAATTGGATGTCTATAACATCTACCTTGAACAACCTTCTTGGACTTAATTTCTTATTGGGCATGATAAAATCTAAAAATTCAGCCTATAGAATTTAAGTATACCTTCTCAATTTTAGGATAACATAAAACTATCTCTCCTCATAGGCAATCCATTACAAGAGATAGATCTCTAGGTTTAAAAGGGCTAGCTCCCTTAATTTGTATTATTGGATCACACTAAAAAAGATTAGTCACTATTGGGGGTGAAAAGGGAAGAAGGAGACACAAAATAAACCTATTATAATGAGGTGATACACTAAAGATAACTCCACACAACACACTTGCATCTGCACCAAGAAAGGAGACTATTAAAAATGACCTTAACTCTATGTCCTTCTGACATAAGTATTTCTCATAGAGGTAGATTAATATGTATATATAGAGGTATGTGAAAATAAGGTATGATACTAGACACTAATATTCCCTCTCACACTTCAAGGAACACTTAACAAACACATACACTTTATGAAACCTATTAGAAGGGATATCACTCACACAAGATATGCAAGAGTAGAATAAAAACAAGGAGAACATCTTCATCATTTTTCAACCACATAAAACACTTAAAAAACTTAGGTAATAGATTTAATATAACAATTCAACTTCAAAAAAAATTATTGAAAGGCAAATGATGTGTCAAAACTAGTACGGCTTCACCATACCAATTATGGATCCATTACAAAGCTAAAAAGTCTTGAATATATAGAACATAAGAGAGGAGAGAGAAGAAGTGAAGATGAATAGTCACAAGATCAAGTGTTAAACTATAATAAAAAGTTAAAATTAAAGATAATGAGTTGGAAAAGATGTCATGAAGTTGTCATGAACATGTGTTAATCTAAAACAAAGTACCTTCCTCAAGTTGGCATATAATTTTTCATTGTCTTAATTTGAAAGTACCTGCACGATGATGCAAATTTCACTTGGTTGTATAAAACTAACATATGGGTCATATAAACATATAACATAACATGATAAGATAGATATTAGGTTAGTGCAGGTCATATATGCCTTTCCAACTGATGGAATCACCTTTGTCACTTATCATTCACTACCTAGAGTCATTCATCACTAGTCCTCTAGGTATATCCTCACACTTGTCACATAAGTGGATTGTATTTTTTTATGGAGATGAATTTTATAAGATATATGACACCTTTTTATAACCTATCTAACTTCCACTCTATTAGGTAGACCTCAAATTTTCAAAGTCACTCTTTTCACTCTCACACTTATGTAGTCATTTTGCCTTGTCACTATATGTTTAGATTGCATGTAATGAATGGTCTAATAAAGAGATATTAATGTAAAAATATGGTTATAATTGAGTTTTATAAGTTTTAACAAGTCTTTAAAGATATACCAAAATGATATTGACTCTTTCATTCTCCTCTATACCTGCAAAACATCTCAATTCTTGCAAAAAAACATAGTATTAGGTTTGTTCATACAAATGATAGTATAGATAAATTACGTGTCAAGTATATTTATGGATCTCTAAAAGTGTATTAAAAACTTTCATGGAAATTTAACCCCTCCTATATGCATCTCCATTAATTTCATCTCCATCGGGTCCAAGCAAGGTGTTTAGGAGGGTTTTTGGTTTCCTAGACTGTTAACGATGGTTCATAAAAGTTAGACATCCAACCTTGAAAAAATTCAAAAAATTTAGAGTTTTAGAACCAATTAAACTATAAATATTTTTTTGGGTTCTCATTCACATGGGCCATATATATTTGAGCAAAAGAAGTCCTCTCAAGCTTTTGACTATGTTCTAAGTAGGTCTGAGAGAGGTTTGGGTCAAAATGATCAATTTTGGATTATATTATGCAAAAGAATGAGTCTAATCCAATTTATAATTTATATTGAAGAATATAATATGTATTGGAAGTATCTCACAATATTTTAAATTGAATTAAGCAACTGTAGGGTTTATGCCTAGTTCTAGGACTAATAGGCCTAACTATGTCTAATTGTGTGTAGCCAAATGTGAGTGATTCTCATGACTGTAGGGGAAATTCAACACTTTTTCACTTTATAAACAACCTCATACATCCTCTCTCAATTCATTATTATCTCTTAAACTCATATCTTTATCCCAAATGTGTTATGTTTATAGCTTATGTAGTTTAGGGAGTGCCCTCTATCTAAGACAAAATAGAGGGTATCTGCCCTATTCATTAGACTAAAGTGAGACTATGGAAGGATAGATTGATCCATTTTTACACTTTGTGTCAATTTAAAAAAATTGATCATAATTTTATAACCCTCAAACTTCCCAATCTTCAATACTAGCTATTAATTCCTATGACTATGTACAATGTTCTATGCAGGGGTTTCGACTGACTGTGTTTAAGACTCAACACTGTAGATTGATATCCTTTTTATTTGAAACATCTCAGAATGTGTCATCACCACTATGAGAGTGGTTCCAAACATGGCCACCCATCATAAAATTCTACATAATTTCAAACTATATCTCTCAATTAAGTGAAACTATTCTGCTAATTATGTCACCTATAGGTATGTATATTTGGGAAATTGAGACTCCTATAGGTGTCTATATTCCTAAGCATTATGTTTCATCCTTATAATTATGTTTTAAGTCACCAAATGTATTATAAGTCCACTGTTGTACTTCAAGTTCTAGATTCATTTGGGCCTAAAAGGAATTATAGCTCTCTAACTATCTTTACTAAAAATTGGTTTTAGTTAGAAGTCACCCAAATCTTCATTCTTATTAAAAAAACCATTCATATGTTAAGATGTGATCTTCTAAGGCCTAGATTATAAGGGTGAGGCCATTTAGGCTTACACAAACTTCATAATATCATTTCATAGAGTGACATTATACAAGACACAATTTATTTTCATAAAATTTAACATAACAATCTCCTCTAAACAACTTTCTTACTTTGCACCTTTATGAGTGGCAATGAAATGGTCATAATCATGTTGATGAATTGAGAAATCCATTCAAGTCACTTTTAAAGGCTTAGTCCAATTGTGTTACCTTGAAAATGTTTTCATAATTTTAAACTCCAAACTTCATCAACAATGAGACTTATATGGCATCCTTACTACTATTGGTCTCCATTAAAGTCGATTGTGATGAATAGTTTCACTATCTTGGGAACTCAATCCATTTAAATGAAAGTATATGGAAACCTCAAATATGTTATAGGACTTAAATATGGTTTATAACTATTACAAATATTAGATAATAACTTGACCTTATCTTAAATCATTGATGTTCAACTTCTAAGGTATACACACTTAAAATTCATACTGCCTACATATGTCAGTAAGAGACTAGGTATATTATGACCTCAAAGGGGATGTATACATGATCAAACAAGGTTTATAAGACACATTATATTGAGTATTATTCATTTCAAGTTTTTATTCAAATTTACACTTCATACCTTCACTTCCAACTGTCAAAACATGCTCTATAGACTAGCACCATGTTCACTTCCTAATACAAGGAGTGATTTTGCTTATTGATTGATATCCACCCATGAAAACTAGATTGATAACTATGTGAGAGGGATGGTTATACCCTTCAAGATAATTTACACCACCTAGTTTTCTTAAATCAATACAAATAAAGAAGAAAAAGTGAGGTGTTCAGGATGTGTAAATTGTTTGAAATCATCAACAATCTTAGTGATTATTCATAAAGTATAATACACCAAACAAAAAACTATTTAAATTGAATGAGATATAATTATGAGTAATAAGAACCACCAAGTTTACTCATCTCAAATCTCTTTCTCCTATATATACTAAAAGAAAACTATTGACATATTTGACCTTGTCCAAGAGAGAGATGAGGGAAAAGTATCACTTTTGATCAATTTTTCTCATGTTAAATCTTCCCAATATTGAAAATGACTTGTGGGGATATTTAGGTATCCTATTTAATCCTTACTATATGGAAAGTGGTTTATTTATTCATAAAACTACTTAAAACTACTTGATCTTTTTGGATGGATGTTGAACCATCATGTTAGTTATAGAACAATTTCCTGACACTCAATTGACACCTTGGATGTTAGATCATATTTTAACACATCTCTAAGTGGAAAATCATATAAGTCATCTATATTGACCGAAAAATTTACATAAAGGAAATATTAAGACATGACAGATATGACAAAGGTGAAATATATAATATGACCCTAAAAATGACCATGTGGACCCTTTTATGACTTAGAAAGACCCTATAGAAAGTTTGACTATATAGTGGATTGACCTAATTTGACATAGGGTCAAATTTGATCAACAATACCTACTATAATTTTCTATCTAATCTAGAATTTTATAAAATTGAGGCTATTAGATAGTAGTGCCATGTCTTGGACAATAATACCATTGTTAGAAAAGTGGTTATAGTGTCCTAATTTGGGTGCTAGTGTCCTTCTGGTTTGATTTGTATGTAACTATACTTCTCTCTACATCATTATTTTTCCAATATGTTTATTGGATCCTAATTTTATGTAATCTAAGCTTGTATTTAAATGACCTCAAATAGAAGAAGCATAGAGATACAATAAAGTTTAAACTAAGAAAGGTATAAATGAAAGAATGCATGAATATGTAATACAAATATGTGTAAGAGATAGGATATACATATGTTTATCTAAGTATTAATAGTTGGAAAAAAAATTAAGAGTAGCATCATCAATATCAAGATATAAAAATGCTAAAGTTGGGATCTAGAGTATAGAAAGGTACAACCTGGGAATCAAAACTATGTATAATGTGTCCCCAAGTGGGTGAATGTGTCAAGTGAATACCCATGTATCATTTTATATGCCACTAATTGGTAGATAATAAAAAATCTAGATCAGTGTAATGGACATGTGCCCTATAGTAAACTTTAAACACTTAACAAGAAAAAGTGAAGCATGTATGTATGATAAAACTGACTATATTAAGGCAAACAACATATCTAGTGTTTAGAAAAAATAAGAAATTTAAACATAGAAATACATATAATTTATAATTTTGTGTTTTCTAAGTAATTTTTTGAAAATTTTTGTGTTTTTGACATGTTATATATTTTTTGTATTTTATAGATTAATCTATTTACAAGCAACATGAAAATGAACTATGTACAAGGAGTAAGAGAGAAGGAAAGTATGTATAAGAATTGAGGAAAAATAGCATGCGATGAATCTCATGGGAGACTCACTATCAATGTGGCCTATGTTAAATAAAGGAATTATAATCATGCATGTTATGTGAAAGGGCAATGTGGTCCCATAATATACTGTACTAAGTGATATATAACTGGCCCTACCTATGAAGTGGTGTTAGGAATATTTTGTGATATTGATTTTGGTGTCCTATGATATATAGGGGTCGTAAGGACCCATTTGGTAGAAGAAGATATAGGTGGCATAGGTGTCGTATGCTGAGAACCTTGAGAACTCAAAAATACTAATTTTGGAAGAAAGTGAGGATAGGGAGGCCCTATAGAATCTAAAACATATCTCTAATGCATATGTCTCTCTAATAATGGAATTTGTGGGAGAGTATACATAAGTGGAAATTTTTTAAGAGTAGACCTCACTTTCACTAATGTATCTACTAAACTTTGTGGTGTATTGATAAGAACTGTGCTTGGTATTATAAATGATAATTGTGATGTAATTGGTAACTATAATATAACTAGTAATTGGGATGTAATTGACTATGGGTTAGGTAGATAATACTCATATGGAAGACCCTCAATTATGACCACCTGATTTGCATGTATATATTTTAGGAATATATGCACTATGAATGGGAAGCCTCGTATCTATTGTATCCATGGCCTACCTAATAACATATTAAATGTCCCTACACTAGGTACTACTAATAATATAGTGGCCACATGTGCTCATCCAACCTATAGTGGAAGTACAATCTTCAAAATGGAGCTCTAAACATGACCACTAAAACCATTGATAACTATGTCTGTATAGGATATATACTATATGAGTTACTCAAATGATGTAAAATTGTGATAGTGTACATGTTAATGTTTGATCTATTGTCAATCATAACACTCTAGATAGAATGATGATCTATGTAGGCTTGTACAAAGAGTGCATATAAATTTGTATCATCATCAACCTACTTTGATAAAGTGATGAGTGGTCTAGCTAGAAATGTAGTGTATTACACACTAATGATATTGTGTAATGGGTGTGCATCCTATATAGTAGTGTGATATGAAGTTGGTGGTGGATGTGCCTAATATGTGTAGTAAACACCATAAGTGCTCCCTGCCTCATTTTATATGTGCTTTAGAAATAGATATTAGAATATTTTCAATGCCTTATCTTCCATTTTATATGCTTTGGGTGACTCTATGGGTATGCCCACATTAATAATTTTAGCCTCAATTAAATCTTCTATATTATGTTTTAGCCCTAATTAATCAATTTATTATATGTCCTGGTGCCCTGCCATACTCATATAATTCATTAGAATAATAGTTATTTAGAAGATTTAATGTTGTATCAACCTCTTTGATGGGAGGGAGAGATATGACATTACATTCCAAGAGATGTTTTAAAAAACATGCTATAAATTCTATAAGGTTGGTGAAAACTCTGCATGGAAGAGATGATAAAACCAAGTGAGGATATGGATCTAAAGTTACATTAATTGTGGCCTTTGGATCACTCTTATTTTTTGTGTCCCTTACCTTGAATGGATGCTTACTATAACTCTTAGAAATTTATTTAGATCCACTAGTATATTTTAGTTTTCTCATTGAGAGAATCTTGAATTCTCTTTATTTTGTTATGTGGCACAAATCTTTGAAGGTTTTAAACTTAAACAAGATACCTTCATGTAATGTTAGTAAAAGACTCTATTTGAAGATGTCCCGAAGCTCTTTATCTTTTATGGGACTAGTTAATTTGACCAATATAGTTTTATATCATAAGATGTATTCTAAAATAGGATCATTTGATTTTTATTTCAATTATGCCACTTGAGCATATGAGATCTCGTCATTGATGTTTATGGAGAAGTATGATAAAAATATGTCTACCAGTAGATTGAATGTGGTGATAGCCTGATTTAGTAGATCATAAAACCATGGTAAGGCATAATAATTTAAACTACATGCGAATAACTTAGTGAAGATATGATCATTGGACACATAGTCCAAAAAATCTATGTTAAAATCTTATATATGGTGCTTTGGGTCACCCTTACCATTATACAATGTAAGCTTAGGTTCCATGAATCTAGATGGTAAAAGGAGTTGCCACTATGTGATGTGCCAAAGTTGTATGTAAGATAATATTAAAATTTAAGGCATGTGATGGACTAGTGTCTCCTTTCTTAATAGGTAATGCCTTATATTTTAGAGTATAAACCTCATGCATAAGGAATTGTACATCTTGAGTGGAGGAACTAGCCACAAGAGGTGTAGCTATCATTGAAGGTTATTAAATTACAATTGGTTGTTGTGTTAGTTGAGTAGGCCCCAAATTTGGTGTAATAATGTTATTATCTATGGGAGTTGAAGATTGACCATTTTTTAAAATTTGAAGTTATTCATGAATAATATTTATGAGATCATCTTGTATATCTAAATGTTTGTACACAAAATATTGCAACTATTTTCTATCAATTTTATCAAATTAGTTGTTGAATTTTTCTATTGTAGTTCAGGAAGTAGGAAAATAAACTATTATAGAACTTGAACCTTTAAAGAAACTTAATCTAGGAAATATTTAAAAAGAAAATATTGAAACAATCTGAGATCTTAGAACTAATATCTATGCATAGACACAAAAATGAGACAAAGCCTAAGAGCATCTATGGTTAGGGTTTGAGTAATGTTCGAAGTAAGTTGGGTTCCAAAAATGTTTTGACATTTTAGGACTTTAAAAGTGTAAATCATATGTTTTTTAAATAATTGAGTAGACTAAATTAAGGAAATAATATATAATAAATACAACCACTAATTTTTTACAAAATTGACTAGCTTCAAATTTTCTAAAAATAACAATAATAGTGAAAGTAATAACTTAGAAAATAACTAAGATGGGTGATCTTGGTGATGGAAAATGAGGTTAAATTTGGTATGAGTCTTGTAATATAGATCTTAGTGTTATAACCACTCCTGGATAGTAGCACCACAATTGGATAGTATCACCATTGTTAGAAATATTGTCTTGATATTTATGATAGTGTTCTCTATGCAGGACTATCTTGAGCTTTTGGGTGCACCTATGTTTGGATCTTTAATGTTTGTTCCTGCATGAATGATTCTTAAAACCCTATATTTTTCATGTAATGACTGATTTAGTGAGTAAACCCTAATTTTCCATGTATTTAGGGTTTTTGGTTGGCATGAGCTAAAAAGTGTGTTTTTTACTAGGGTAGGCTAGACATTGTCAACACCTTGCTATGATGAGAGTTGCCTACATACCAATACTATGAGGATGGATCAAGCCTGATGTAGTTATCCCCACCTAAGTACTAGTGTAAGTACAAGTTAATCTAGTATGATAGTGACCTTGAGTGCCTTGAATGTGTTTAAGACTAGAAATATAGTTAATCTAACCTTAGGACTATTATAGATGGTAGTATGTAGAAGTAGGAAAAAATATGGATTGATAACCTTAATTGTGCACAACTTGTTCTAAGTTTAAATGTGTATTTTACATCTAATTTCCATCTAGTGGTTAGAGGACTAAGAGTTATGTATTTATACTATTATGATTCTTTTGTATGGGATAAAAGAGGTTTAGGCCAAACCTAGAAGGTTATAGTTTTGAAAATATATCCATATGTGGAAAAGAGGCAAATGACATTAGCACTATTTTTGGGATATTATCACCATGTGGGACTAGTCTCATTATTATGGTGATAGTGTCTAGCTAGTAGAACACTAGGCATGAAGTGCCAAATCAAGAAATGAGGGTTTCAAACTACTTTAGGGATGACTAGGGATGCATGTGGCCTAAATGAAGGCTAGATAATTGTGATAATAGGATATACGATAGGTCTAGGGCTAAACTAAGGATAGGTAGTCTCAAGTATCACTCTTAGCACTCAAATACCACTTTTATGTGATTACAAGTGTGTAGAATATAAGGGGCCAAATGAAACACTACGAGGGACTCAAGCATGTCTCAACACTTCATATGCATTCATAGGACCCTTTCAACCATTTTAATCCTTGACCTTGTACCCTTGTGTTTATTTTTGTAACTTATAATTGTGCAAATTATTATTCTCTTGTTTGCTTTTTTTTTAAATTTTATAATTTGGATATTTCTAGCCTAAACCATTTTTCAAAACTAATCAGCCTAATCCTAAATTAACCTTGTATGAGGTTTAAATAACCTATTTATGGGGTTGGGTTGAATCAAAAACCAAACCCTTGTGTGTAATCTTGAAATTGTCCCTTCAACCACCTTTTTAATTGAGTGTTTGACAAGTAAACCTTATCTTAATAGCTTCTTTTGGACCCATACTTATACCAATTAGGTAGGTTAGTTTTTGGAGGAAATTTGACCACTTTTTGGTCATATAAAGGCCCTCACTTATGACCTAGAGTTTTTAATTCCACAAGCAACCCTTATTTTTGTACAAGTATGTTGTATTTTATACTTGTGTGGAAGAAACACCCATGTGGGTGTGTAAGGATATTTATGAGATTTGTAGGATGAATTTATGGAGGGTGGTTGAATCCTTAGGAAGGGGATGGACAAATTTCAACCTATTAGTTGTTATTTTTTTTGTTTTCTTCTCATTTTAATGACCTTTTTAAAACCTTTTTGGGGAATGCATTTTTTTATTTTCTTTACTCATTTTTGGTTATGTAATTTTGGGAGAATAATTTGGTGGATGGAATTTTGGATGCAACTTTGATTTGTAAATTTTAGAGGATTTTGGAATTTTTGAGAACTTATGATTTGAAGAAAGAATTGGGAAGAGGATTGAAATAAAATCTTGGAAAGGAGGTAGGCTTCCCTTCTCAAAATTTTAGTTTTGATTGCTTTTTTTCAATTTAAGTTTTTTGTTAGATATTGCCTAAATGGGTTGTGTAAATTAATTTTTATTATTTCAATTTATGGATTTATTTAGTTTTATTGTTAAATATTGCTTCATGATTTATATAATTTAATTTCCATTAATTTTTGAAAATTATGGGGTTTTATTTGAGAAGTTTGTTTTTACATTACTTTTGTGGTTCATTTATTTGGTTTAATGATCTTTTTTTATCCTATATTGATCTCTTGGTTATTATTGATGATGTTAAATATGATTTTTACACTTGATAAGAGTTTAGAATTTTTTTATTGAATAACATTATTTGATTTCTTGTTCTTCACCCTTCTTCTTTGACAAATGGGTTATTGATTTTATTTGGTTGGATTTGGGTTTCATGAGCATCCCTATGCCATCCCTTTGGGAATGGAACATGTGCATGTGTGTGATAAGAGAGAGTAGAGCACTTTATCTTAACATGTTGGACAAGCTCTCTCTTATATTGGAGGTATTTTTTATTTGAGATGTGGAACCTTATATGAAGGTTAAAAATCCACTCTTCATATGATATTATGGGAGGTCTAAGGAGGTTTTTGGGAGGTCTAAGGAGGCTTTTGGCAGGTCCAAGGCAAAATTTATGTTTGTTTAAAAAATTTATTATCTGAATTT
>JARHVA010010743.1:0-17500 GCA_037957365.1 Torreya grandis | reverse complement strand
ACACACACACACACACACACACACACACACACACACACACAAACACACACACACACAAAGTATATACATAAACATTTTGGGTTATTATAACAAAAAATAAAATAAAATATGTATATATAAACATTAAGTATATATTTTAAAAAAACTAGAAATATGTTTTTGATTGTTTGGAATCATTCCTCATTAGTTTTTTCTAGACCATTACTTTAAACTTGCAACTTTTGAGTGAAAATAAAGTAAAATTGAAAAATAATACTAAAAAAAAATCTTTTACCTTGGCCATAAAGAAATCTAGGCTAACACTTAGAATCCCTAGATCCTAGGCTCAAAATCAGTCAATCCAAACACTATAATTTATTCCTCCAATTGCAAGCGGGAAAAATATTTTGAATTTTTAAAAATTTCTTTTGATTTAATGCATTATATTAAATTGATATATTTCGAGTTTAAATTAATTATTTTCATCCAAGTTTGTAAAAGATATTTTTTAAATGAAAAAAATCAAGAATGAAATTTATTTACTACCTTTCAAGTCATATTTTAAATAATATTAATTAAGAATTAACCAAGGTTGAGATAATTAGAAATAGGGAGTCATTTATTTGAAGTGTTTGGAGTCATTTGTTTGAAGTGTTTGGAATGACATTTATTAATTATCTAGCAAGATATTTTAATTAACCAAAATTAAGATGTTGAATTACTTATTTGGTTGTTTTTTGAAACTATAGTGGTTGATGCAAAACCAATTTAACCATTTGAAATATATGCTTAATCAAGCTAATGTGAATAATATAAAGTTTAGTTAAAATAAAAAAATTATTAGGTCTATTTTTTATTTTTAATTATTGGCATGAAATTTTGGGCATTAAATTGAGCCATGAATTTTTGAATTACTCACTAAAGTACAAATACTATTCTAATTATTCACATAAGGACATGATTGCTTCATATGGAAAATAGTTGATGAGAGGATTGACATACGTTAGTGGTGCTTATGCCAAATTAATTATGAGTACTTGTTATTTGATAGATTTTTTATTGACATAATCTATATCAAAAACACTTAGAATCATGATCCACTTAGCCATTATCCATGTTAGAAATGATTTATAAAGGAGATAATTAAGTGGATCAAATTTGGAAATGGTTTGGTTTGACTATTGAGCATGCAATGGGAAATTTATTGTGAAGCAAATACAATGGATATACATGATTTCTTAATGGTAAAATAATTGAGTTCATATAATACCAAGGTTATACTCATATAACACACTTCTCTTTATATTATTTATTTATAATGATGTGCTAAAAATTCCTCCAATACATAATGTGTTACTAAAATATATAGTAGGAGAGGTTTTCTTGGATTTGGTGGCATTAGGACTAGTGGATTTTCTAGATAGCATTTAAGATTTGTAAACACTTGTTTTCATTCTTTATTCCAATGAAAAACAATGTTCTTGTTGAGAAGAAATATGAAAGGATGACATATGTCTATAAGTTGTGATATGAATATACTAATGCCTTAAATCTCACCTTGAAGACTAAAAAGCTAATTAATATTTATTGGTGGAGGAATTTCCATGATAGATATGACCTTTTTAGGATCCAAATATACACCTATTTGTGATACAATAAATCTAAAAAACATACCTAAAGTAACCCAAAATGCATATTTATTTAAATAGAGATGAAACTTGTATTCTATCAACCATTCATTTTTTTACGTAGTACCATAGGATGATCTACTTAGTTTTTTATTTTTCCAAAATATCATCTATATAATATTAAATTATATCATGAAAGATAATTGTCATTTCGTGTTGATAAGTGGCTCCAATATTCTTGAGGACAAATGACATTACTTGATAACGAATTGTTCCATAAGGTGGTATAAATGTTATCTTATGTTGGTCTTCAAAAGCTATTTTGATTTGAATGTGCCTTGAAAAACCATCCATTAAGGAAAACATATTAGGACCTACTATGGAATCAATAATCAAGTCTATGTTTGGTAAAAGAAAGTCATATTTAGGACATGATTTATTGATATCCCTAAAATATGTGCAAACTTTTATCCCTATTGGTTTATTAGAGACTGGTATTATATTGGATATCCAATATAAGTAGTTTATTGGATATATGAAGCCAACTTATAATTTTTTTAAAAATTCTTATTTCACAAGTAGTGCCACATTTGGATGCATTTTTATAAGTTTCTATTTGACTAATTTTACATTTGGAAGGATCTAGTCCTGACATGTTTACATATAACCATATAAATAGTAGTCATATAAAATGTCCAATTTGATAGTTTGAGTGTGGCTTATGACTCCCCATCCATAGGTCATTTTTGCATGCTCTTAAGCCCTTTATAGACACATTTTTTCTCATTGCTATTCATCTAAAACCTTTTGAATGATAATTACACCTTAGCTAAATAGTATTATCCATGCCAATCTTATTCCTCTAAGTCTTGAGCCATTAAGATAGGAGCACCCTATTTGGAATATAGTGCCCCATAGAGAAGTGTTCCATTATCTAAAGTCCTATCCATTTGCACTTTGATCCCTAATGTTCATTTTCATCCAGTCCTTATCCTTAATTAGGTTGGCCTAGAGTAAATATATCTGGCCCATGACCAATTGCTCCCTATAAAAGCCCACTAAAAGCTCATTTACAAAGGAGGTGACAAAACTTACAAAATACTCAAGAATATAAACAAAGAAATAAGTAAAAAATCCCTATTATTTGCACACAATCACCCAACATAGCTACAAACCTACTCAACTCCTCATACCAATTCCTAGCCATCTCAAAGGCTATCAATTAGGCATTTGCATTTGCATCGCACTATTATACAAAAAACGTTAGGTAGGAGAACTACATATGGTTTGATCCCTCTTTAAAGTATTGGTATGTAGGTAGTGAGACCACAAAATGGGTGTGGATTGTATTTTTAGTACATATTTCACATTAACCCCCCTCTTTCTCAAGTGACTGAAATGTCATTTTATCAAGCATGATGGAAGGTTAGGGTTTGAAGACAAAAACAGCTCCATAGTGAGTTTTTTTGACAATAAGTGCTCAATTTTTCATAGTCACACTCACACAGGCAAAACATAATTACCCAAAAAGTTTTAGGTCTCTATGATCAATTTGGATGACAATGAAAAGAATGGATAACAATGTCGGACAACAAAGCATCCACTTTTTAGTGCTCCTATTTTTTTTCCCAATAAAATCTAGATTTAGGTTTACAACACCCTCCCAGTCTTGTACAACCATTTTCAGTCTCTATATTAGCTATCTTAGTCTATTTTCTAGCTAAGTTATATTTATTCTTATTTATTGCTATTTTTATAAAGGTGAAAAAGACAAATAATTACACAAATTAAGACTATATTTATTATTATATTTTGTATTAATTTATTAATCTAGACCCTTAACTAAAGTAGGAATAAAAATTCATTATTCCCAAATAAGTTAAATAATCTAGTGAACTTGACTTACTTCATTTACACATTAAAACCCTAAAAACCCTAGGGAAAATTCTTTGTTGATTTGAACACTACTTATCTAATTTTTCCTACATATAAATCAAAATTTTACATTTAATTTTTAAAATTCACCATAGTAATTTTAGAAATAATTTTATTTCAAACCCTAGTTGAATATACTAGGTCCCTTTGCTTCTTGAGGTATCACCTTATATCTAAATCAGTTTCATTCTTATTTTATCAGTAATTCATAAGTACTCCTTTTAAAGACCTAAGATGTCTCTATTAGGTCCAATGATGTACATGAATAAAAAAGTTTTTATTTCTTAATGCAAAGTTTTATCATATGCCTTGTATCCTTGATTCACTTCCTTCATAAGTGGGAGCATATGCATGTTTCTTTTATTGATCAATTTTACATATATTTTTTTACACCTCTTGCCTTACCTCCATTGTAACCTCTATCTCATGCTGAATCATGTTGCATGGCCCATTTTTCTCTTCCCTAGGTAACTACCCATCACTAAAGATCCCAGCTAACACCCTTTATCCCTCCACCACCTTGACCTATTGATTATCTTCACTCTCCTTTCCTAGCTACTATTAGCCCTATACAACTAGTAGATAATGCAGTTAAAGTTGTTACTCAACATGCCACCATGCCTCTTACCCTAGTCAAGAATCCCACCACCCTCTTATTCCCTCTCATCCCATAACTAACCCACATACACAAGTAAATACACATAAGTCATATGATATTGTTGATCAATTGAGAAACACACCAGCTAGGATTTCTATGTTAGAACTACTTTAGAAAGTAAATGTGTTCAAGGACATTCTTTATAAATCACTCACTTAGAATTTTATGCCCATTGATTTAGAGCCTTCCTATTTTGCATCAATCGTCAACACATTAAAAAATAAAGAAGATGTTATTTCTTTTGAATGTGAGGACATGCCTTTTCAGATAGTTATTGATCAAAATTTACCACTATTCATACAAGCTCAAGTCAAAACCAGTGTAGTTAAGAGAGTTTTAGTTAATAGTGGTTCTAGACTTAATATATGTAATATTACATTTTCACAGACCATGGGTGTAGATATGGATTCCATGAAGAAGACATATAATAACATTAGAGGGTTTGATGATATACCATGACAAACATTAGGCACTATTGCTTTTAATATCATGGTAGGGCCTAAAACCCTCTCAACATAGTTTAAAGTCATGCTAGGTCCTCTTCATTATAACCTTTTACTTGGATGACATTGGATATATGCTATGGAGGTAGTTACTTCCACACTTCATTGATGTGTTAAGTTCCTACATAAAGGATACCTATACACATGTCCAATAAATAACTAGCCATTTAGATATTTTATAATTATAGAGTCATCTTCAACTATTTGGATAGATGGGACACCTCATATCATAGTTAAATCAAAACCTCGTCAAATTTATCTTAACTAGAAACATACATATGAGGTAAGAGATACTAACACATCTCACACTCTTCTACTTACAGTTGTTTCCTTAGCTCTAAATACTCAACTAGTTATAGTTGCTTCAACCATTTTAGCTACTCCATCAGTCATAGTTCCTAAACTTGTGTCATGTCTCCTTTTTAGGTGACATCTTCAGACTTGATGATTAGCCTATTATGCGACCTTCGTAGGTTGATAAGATGAATAGAGGGTCATGATGGAGATTGGCTTGGCTTTGATTATCAAAATTCCTACATTTGGCTTTCATTCGGGCTCTTTTGGACACGTTTGCATGAGCTCCTATTATTTAGGGATATTTGACATGCAGTAGAGCACCCTTATTTTGGTATGGTCATTTGTAGAATCATTTCTTGATTCACCAGCTTCAGACGGTTCGAGGATCCGACATGTATAGAGGGAGATATTAATATTTGATTGATTTAATCAAATATTAATTATTTGGTCTAATTTTAATTAGAAACCCTAATTCTAATTTAAGAAAACCCTAATTAGGGCAAGCATATCTTTTTGAGGGTATAAGGGTTTCTCATGGAGGCCATTATTGATTAGCCATTGATTATTGATTATTGATTTTGAAGAATTCTTCTATGAAGACTAAGCCAAGGGTTCCAGGATTCCATTTGCATTGGAGAACATCAACTCTTCAGTGTGTGTGATTCAGAGGCTATGAAATATCAGCTGATCTATTGCCAATTTGAGAGATAGCTTCATATAGAAGTTATCACAGTATTTCAGGTCTTTTGAGAGATAACTTCATATAAAATTTGTCACAGAGATTTCCATGTATTTATTTTATTATGTTTTTGATTCAATAAATTATACAGATAGAGATCTTCTATATTTAGAGCTAGATATCTTTAGATCAGGGGTTGAAAATAGACAGGTTGTGCTTAATTGGTGGCCGTACGAAGTCCGTACAGGTCTGTACAGATCCATGCAAATACTGACCTCAGCAGATAGAGATTCCCAGTGACCGACATCGGCCGACTGAAGACCGATGTTGGTAGAGAAGGACCTACAGAGACTGATGTCGACAGTATATCGACTGATGCTGACGTCTGTGTGTTTGACACAGCAGGCTGAGACGAGACATAATTCAGGTTTCATTTCTAGATTTGCAGAAGATCAGGGTTTTAAGACTAGATTTTAATATTCTTTTATTTGTATGAGAGAAGACTATAATTGTAATTATCTAAACAAGTGATAAGATATTTGATTGGCAGATAAGAGATTTACTATGGTTTATTATTTATCTAAATTTATTCTGCAAGGTTGTATCTTTGTTTAGAACTATTTATGTTTCTATATTCCCTATTTGAAGGGGACATTACAGTGGTATCAGAGCTTTTACTTGGAAAAAGGAGCCCCTAAGTAAGGGAAATTATAGTGGTATCAGAGCTGTTGCTTAGAAAAAAGAACTCCTAAGTAAGGGACATTACAGTGGTATCAGAGCCAAATTCCTGCCATCCTATTAGGTAGATCAGAGCCAAATTCCTGCCATCCTATTGAGTAGATCAGAGCTAAATTCCTGCCATCCTATTGGATAGTTTGGGCAAATCAGAGCTAATATCTTTCCATCCTGTTGGGTAGTTTGGATATCAGTATGGCTTTAACAGGTGTCAAAGATTTGGAAGAAAGAATGCACAATGCAAAGAAGAAATTAGATAATCCATTTCAGCAAGTAGAGGACACTCTAAAAACTTTGGAAGAGTTAGAAACTCATTTAAGCAAGGTTGATCAGTCAAATTCTTATGAGATGCAAACAACATTATCTCCAGCGTTTGGTTCGTTGGTGAAGCCTTGATTATTGAGACATCATGATGAGGTGGTAAGACTTGCAACTCTCTCTTGCATTAGTGAAATCATGAGGATAATAACTAGCTTTATTTTTTATGATGATCGAATTATGAGAGAGGTACTTCACGCCATGGTAAAAAACTTCAAAAAGTTGGATGACATTAGAGACCCTCATTTCTCAAAGAGGGCAAGATTACTTGAAACATTCACTAGGTATGGATTTGAAAACATTATGACGTTAGTAGGTTGTATTGGTGATATTCGTAGGATGTTTAAAATATTTTGGAATATTTTAGATGAGTTTCATTCCACTGATGTATTAGCACCAATGCACTCTATCATGTTCACAATCTTGTTTGAGGAGGAGGATAAAATTTCTAAACTTTTGGTAGAAGATTTATGGTATGTCTGGACAAATGAGGAAAATGTCTCACCTAGAGTTCATATGTGGTTAAAGAGTTTAATTGATAGGCCTAAAGATCATAGTACTTTCCCTATGACATGCAGAAACTTGAATGATGAGTTTGACTGACATGTTGATCCAGTACAGGGAGACATTAACACATCTTCAGGTAATGATTTATCTACATTATCTTCACAGGTAGGAGCGGTTGAGGATGTTGTGGATGAGCTTTGTCTTAAGGTGAGTTCAGCTCAGGGGTTAGATAGTGAGGATGAGTTTGATGCTTGCATTTAGAGTGTGGAGGTGTACTTAGATGTTAGTACACTGAGTGCTGGTGATGAGTATGTTCCTGCAGTTGTTGCTGAGGAGCATGTTGTTGGGGCTGAGACACATGTTCAAGATTTGGGAGTACCTAATTTTGATGAGTTTGAGATACCAGTGGAGTTGAGTCTCTAGATTTATTCTTCTCACACATATGACAGACAGTGTGGTACCATTCGCTGTGCCACCTTTACAGAGGGATCAGTTATGGGATGGATTGGCACCATCTTTTGTAGATGGAATTCACAGTTTGAGTTGTCCATTCCACTTGGGTTATGATACTTCAAGAGTTTGTTTCTCACATGTTCTTGATTATGGTATTTGTAATCTTAGAGTTTGGTTGAGTTTCATGTGCCAATTTGATTATTGATTCCTCCTTATTCTCCTTCTGATGATATTGCAGGTACTTGCATTGATTTACAGCAGTGCAGAGCATTACTACATTTGGGATCCAGGTGGATCGAGTGGTTCATTGTTCTAAGATTACTTGGGGACAAGTAATTTTTGGAGGGGTGGATTGTCATGTCCCCTTTTTAGGTGACATCTTCAGACTTGATGATTAGCCTATTATGCGACCTTCGTAGGTTGATAGGATGAATAGAGGGTCATGATGGAGATTGGCTTGGATTTGATTAGCAAAATTCCTACATTTGGCTTTCATTTGGGCTCTTTTGGACATGTTTTCATGAGCTCCTATTATTTAGGGATATTTGACATGCAGTAGAGTGCCCTTATTTTGGTATGGTCATGTGCAGAATCATTTCTTGATTCACCAGGTTTAGATGGTTCGAGGATCTGACATGTATAGAGGGAGATATTAATATTTGATTGATTTAATCAAATATTAATTATTTGGTCTAATTTTAATTAGAAACCCTAATTCTAATTTAAGAAAACCCTAATTAGGGCAAGCATATCTTTTTGAGGGTATAAGGGTTTTTCATGGAGGCCATTATTGATTAGCCATTGATTATTGATTATTGATTTTGAAGAATTCTTCTATGAAGACTAAGCTAAGGGTTCTAGGATTCCATTTACATTGGAGAACATCAACTCTTTAGTGTGTGCGATTCAGAGGCTGTGAAATATCAGCTGATCTATTGCCAATTTGAGAGATAGCTTCATATAGAAGTTATCATAGTATTTCAGGTCTTTTGAGAGATAACTTCATACAAAAGTTGTCACAGAGCTTTCCAGGTATTTATTTTATTATGTTTTTGATTCAATAAATTATACAAATAGATATCTTCTATATTTAGAGCCAAATATCTTTAGATCAGGGTTTGAAAATAGATAGATTGTGCTTAATTGGCGGCCGTACGAAGTCCGTATAAGTCTATACACATCCACACAAATACCGACCTCGGCAGATAGAGATTCCCAGTGACCGACATCAGCTGACTAAAGACCGATGTCAGTAGAGAAGGACCTATAGAGACCGACGTCGACAGTATATTGACTGACGTCAATGACTGTGTGTTTGACACAGCAGGCCGAGATGAGACAAAATTCAGGTTTCATTTCCAGATTTGTAGAAGATCAGGGTTTTAAGACCAGATTTTAATATTCTTTTATTTGTATGAGAGAAGACTGTAATTGTAATTATCTGAACAAGTGATAAGATATTTGATTTGTAGATAAGATATTTACTGTGGTTTATTGTTTATCTAAATTTATTCTGCAAGGTTGTATCTTTGTTTAGAACTGTTTGTGTTTCTATATTCCCTGTTTGAAGGGGACATTACAGTGGTATCAGATCTTTTGCTTGGCAAAAGGAGCCCCTAAGTAAGGGACATTATAGTGGTATTAGAGCTGTTGCTTAGAAAAAGGAGCCCCTAAGTAAGGGACATTACAACTTATTACAATTATGAAATGACTGATAGTAGTTATAGTAGTCACAATTGGTTCTATAGATATATATCTTTAAGAAGCCAAAGTCACTTCACTAGTTATAGATAATCTCATAGCTCTAACATCTTCTCTTACTATAATTGATGAGATTCCCGTATCATAGTTACCCCTTGTTGTAAATTTTGAGTTACCATATGTGCATGATGTTGATGCAAATTCCTAGGATACTTTAGATGATGATATGACACCCACACTCATAGATGAATATTTGTGTGGATTGAGCTTTACACCAGTTGGCCCAAGAGAATGCCAAGATGACTTTAGATCCCTCATCACACATCTTGCATCACTCTTAGCATCTCACACTACACTCTCAAGATATACTCCACATTCATGGCCACAAATAGATCACTTGGCACATATAGTTCACATGGTTACCTCTATTGATATAGATCTAGTCATTCAGATTCAGGTGGGTAACACACAACATCAACCATAGATTATGCTACAAATGTTACTTGATCATGTATTAATCACACTACCTATAGTATGACATAGATATATTAGTAGGTTATCATGATAATATGTTCACCAATTTTGTCTCTTTCATAGAATCATAGGCCATGACATAGAATCATGTATAGCTTTATAGTAGAGATTAGATAAACTATAGGTTTAGGGTACTATTTAGATTATATCACCACCATCACCTACTCTACCACTTCCACCAAGGCCACTGACTACCAGAGCTAAATGCCCTAAAGGAGAACTAAAATCTTCACCACTAGAGAAACCCTTAGTTCACCTTTGGTAGGATAAAACGACTACAAGTGATAAATCTCTAACTACATAAAGATCACAAATCTTACTGACACTTGAGGAGATAGCCACCATGTATACAAAGGCTACAACATATGATGATAATTATGATGATGATCTTGAGACATTTCATGATGGATGTGATCTATTCCTCCATATCCATCCCTAGTGGTCTCCATCCTTGAAACCTTTAACCCCTCCAGCTTAGTATTTTATGTCATTTTGTACATATTGCTTTACTCACATTATTGTGCATAGTTTCTTTCTACTTATACATAATTTCTCATCTTACTTGTACATAATTTTTTAACTTACTTGTACATAGTTTTTTTTTTTTTTTTTTTATTGTACATATTTTCCTTATGATTACTTATACATAGCTTATTTCAAAATACCAAAAATAATAAAATATTTCAAAATACCAAAAACAATATAACATGTCAAAATATAAAAACATTTAAATAACTCAAAACACTATTTTTTTTTCAAATATATGCATTATCCATGCTTTAAATTTCTACTACCATGCTAGAATTATATTTTACTATTATACACTATTGTTTATAAATTTATCTACATTACCATGATTTACTTGATCTTATTTGAGTGTGTGCAGTGACACCCAGATCCTTGATTACTTCACTCTACCCATTGAGGGGGCATCCTACTTTTACATTTGAGACATAAATTAACATATCTACCCACTAGGGGCATCTTCTACATGACTACACCATCCAATTTATGTCATTCCTACACCACAAACTCTATTTATCATGTTAAAGTACATTACTTACTAGCCTACATAGATTATTCTATCGACACTCACTAGTATATAATACTTATGTATTTCCTAGCATCTACCTAGTATTATACTACATGTTTTGCATACTTTCACTTCTTACTTTGATCAGTTAGATGAAATATTATTTATAGCATTTACATTCCTTCCTTTCTTGCTTTGAGTATCTAGATATGATTGCATTTTTTAGTTCTTGTTTTGTTATTTGTGTGTGCCTTAGAACATTTGCCAATGTCCTTTGCTTGTACTCTTGTATGTGCTTGTGGCCCTCATGCCAATCTTTCTTGTTTGAAATTGTATGTGTATGTGGGCATTTGAACATGCCTTATATGCTTGCTTTCATAGTTTGAGTGACATGTGCCATGTCCCTTGTTTGCTTATCCCCTTGGTTTCTTTTGTATGCTTCTTGCCTTTCATGCTTGTTTACTTCTCAATTGTTTACAATGCCATGATATAAATTGTGCATTATATTTATTTCTTGGATTCCATGATGGATATCATGCTCCATCCCTCCTTGACAACTAACAATATTTCTAGTTTCATTTTAGTATATTGCACATGATATTAACTTATTACATCTATCTAGGCATACCCTTGTTGATCTAAAAATCTCCAATATAAACTATGATATATCTTGAGAAATATTTTGGATTATCATTTCTATATCATATATTTCATAGCACAACACACTTTCAAAGCTCTTTCTTCTAAGGAAAGTCATTATAGGGTTTTTATTCCTACCCTCAAAAGAGGGGGAAATAAATAAAGATTTTGTCATAGAGATCAGAGCCCTCTAGTGGTCAAAATTAGTTTTCAAAACACTCAAAACAATAATCAAAATTAAAAAAACATAGGAAATACCAAAAAAAGGGAAGAAGACATAACATTCATAAGAAATAGTAAGGCAAGAGCACCCCATTTGATCTATAAGGCCCTATAGAAAAGTGTCCACTTTTCAGTGCTCCTATCTAAATAGCTAAAACCTAGAATTTTTAGTAACAGACAGAAAAATAAGGTCAGTTATAGTTTTGTTAGCTACATTATAGTTTATATTGGGTAGCTTCAATATGTTTTTACTTAGATTATCTAGATATAGGGGGAATCATGTGTAGCATGATGGCTCTCACTTACAGTTTTAGATTGAGCAGTTGGTATAACTTCTAGATTAGAATCCATGTTATAAACACTAGTGATTAGGGGCAATGTGTGTGACACATTTACCTTATTTTCTTTCTAATTAATTTTATTACCTATGTATTCTTAGAATTTACATGCCTTATTCCATTTTTAGGTGGTTAGCATCATTTTGGAGTGGCTTTCATATAAACCTAGTTCTTAGTTTTAGAGTGGCTTTCATACAAGCCTAATCTCCACCTTTCAGAGTGGCCAAGATTGGCCTAGTTCTTGGTACACATTTGACTACCCATGCCACATTGTTAGATTATAGAGTATTCATGGGATTCATGAGCCATCTCATATGATACACATTCATATCAATATCAATTAATAATTCACACTTAGTGGGAAATGATGTATCCAAAGGACTAGCTAGCCTTTGTATTCTTGAGCCACCTACTCAAAGGGATTAGACACAAATTCCAAATATTGATTAATGCATGCATGATCACATAGATTCAGTACATTGTATGTGATGATGGAGCTAAAGGGCCAACCTTTTTATTCTTGAGCCACTCTCAAGGAATTGAGCACTCAACTCCATTCATGATATTACTCTTAGTACAACACATACCCAACATCACTCAACATCATAATAGGTTTTGTATTAGTTCACATACCCAGTGAGGTGTATTCATTACTTTCTCTTCCTTTCTCTATTTCCCAACCTTTTTACATACTTATTTTAGACATAGAGTGTATAGTAAGAATTGATCTACTCCTTATTTTCTCTTGTAGATTTATTCTTCACACTATGCTCTCTCTATGCATACTCAAGATCACACATCCTCATGGGATTTACCCTTATAGGTAAATTTAGGTACATTTTATATTTTTCCTTTATCCTAGTATTTTACTTTGCTAAATCACTAGAATAAAGGGGGGGGATGTAGTCATATAAAATGTCCAAATTGGTAGTTTGAGTGTGGCTTGTGACACCCCATCAATAGGTCCTTTTTGCATACTCTTATGACCCTTCTAGACACTTTTTTGCTCATTACTAGTCATCCAGAACCTTCTAAATGATAATTCCACCTTAGCTAGATAATATTACCCATGCTAGTCCTATTCTTATAGTCCTGAGCCTATAGGATAAGATCACCCCATTTGGACTATAGTGCCCCATAAAGAAGTGTCCTATTTTTAGTAGTCTTGTCCATTTGTACTTTAAGCCCCAATGATCATTTATTTTGGTCCTTATCCTTAATTAGGTTAACCTAGCATGAATACTCTAACCCATGACCAATTTTTCCCTATAAAATCCCACTTAAATCTCATTTACAAAAGGAGGTGATCAAAATTACAAATCAAGAAATAATACAAAAAAATAACTAAGGCAAACTTCCCTATTCTTTGCACACAGTCACCCAAGACAACTACAAACCTATTCAGATACTTATACTAGTCCCTAGCCAGCTCAAATGCTATCAATTAGGAATTTACATGCACATCACACTATTTCACAAAGCACACTAGGTGGGAGAACTACATATGGCTTGATCCCTCTTTAGAGTATTGGTATGTAGGAAACGTTCCCCACACAAGGGGTGTGGATTGCACATTCATTACATCTTTCACACTAACCCCCCTCTTTATCAATTGACTCAAATGTTTTTTAATCAAGAATGATGGAGGGTTAGGGTTTGAAGACAAAATATGCTCGATAATGAGTTATATCAACAACCAGTGCTCAATTTTTCATAGGTACACTAACACAGGCACAATGCAACTACCTAGAAAATTTTAGGTCTTTATGATCTATTTAGACAATAATATCATGAATGGAGAATAGTGTTGGACACTAAAGCACCCACTTTTTTATGCTCTTGTCCTTTTACCTAATGAAAGTTAGATTTAGGTTTATGATATAATCCCAGTCTTGCACAACCATTTTTAACCTCTGTATCAGTCATTTTAATCTATTTTCTAGCTAAGCTATATTTCTTCTTATTAATTGCTATTTTTAGAAAGATGAAAATTTAAAATAATTGCATAAATTAGGACTATATTTATTACTATATTATATACTAATTTATTAATCTAGACCCTTAACTAAAATAGGAATAAATAAAACTCCATTATTCCCAAATAAGTTAAATCAAAAACACATCTAAAAAATATTTAAGGAGTAGAATCAAAGTGGATTGTTCTTTAGGATCAAGAGAAGAAACACATTTTATAACCTTAAGATTTTATTTATTCTAATATTGATGTTAATGGTATTTTCAATTAATAAAGTGGATTCTTCTTGATTTTTTTTTGAAAGTGGAGGAATATTAAGTTCCTCTTCAAGATATTTTTGAATGGGAATGTCTTAATTTTCTATTATAGAGGATGCAATGTCATCATCTAAGATTTATGTCAACTAAATTGTACTATTTTTAGGATGGTGTGGATGAGTGGAAGTTGTAAGTTTCCCAAATTATGTATAATTATCTAATTGAATTGAAAAATCATTCTTATAGTTTCCTACTGGTATATGATCTCTAAATCTCAAAAACTCAGATATGGCCTCATCATTATAAAAATAATTAAGTTGTTGTACCCAACATTCCCCTCTTATTCTTGAAGAAATGAGGACCTATTTTTTTTCCAGATTTTGGCCTTGTTTATTGAGCTCTTTGATCTAGAAAACATCAGTCAATGATCTGGGCAACTCTTTATGCGACAATTTGGGTGACGGTCCTACCCCAATTGGTGGTAGAACTTTTGGGAGCCATAACTTTTGCACCATAGCTCTGTTTGACTCCCTGTTTGAACCATTGGAAAGATAAGAATGAGGGGAAAAAATTGAGATGACATGAGATTTGATGGTGGGTTTTGACTCCTAAAAACTAAATGTATGTGCCCCAAATTTCAATTTTAGTAGCGCAATCTAAAAATAATAATTTCTTGAATTTTTTAATGTTGTAAATCATGGAAGTCAAACAAATTCATCTCCCTCGATATTAGTGACCTTAAAAATCCTCCTCTTACCTTCAAAGTATGTATAAAAATAGATGTATCCTAAAAAGGCAATCGAACATCTCTTCCTAGACATAAGCATATGTTGTATCTACAATTTTGAACAATAAAACATCTCTTCTCAGAAATAGAATTATTATTTGTGTGTTCTTGAAATATTCTTCAACCAAGAATTTTCAAGTTTTGGATCACTCTTTCTTATATATATTAGTGAAAATTCTTGAAAGGATTTCTCCTTAATCTTTATACTTTGAAGAAATGAGCATGGTATTATGTATTTTATTGACTAACTCTATTAATGCCTTTTTGGGAGTTTTTAAACTATGTAAGTTTTCTAAGATTTAGTTTATTCAAAAAAAATTATCAGACTGAAACTTATTCATCAAGCCTTTTGTTCAGACATTTTGTCCAATAAAATTTGTTCATCAGGCCTTTTGTTTAGGCATTTTGTTCAAACATTTTATCTGACGAAATTTGTTCATTAGGCCTTTTGTTAGAGCATTTTTTTGGACATTTTATCCAATAAAATTTATTCATCTAGACTTTTATGCTTAAGACTTATTTGGTATTTATACATCAAGCCTTTTTCTCATGACTTTTTTGGTCTTCAAAATTTTTGTTCTGAATTGATTTGGTATTTAAAATTTTTGTATCAAATAAATTATGTAACAAATCATAAGCTTTATATAAAATTTAGATATTTTTCTCTTTGGAATTTTTGTTTGGACATTTTTTCTAATGGAATTTGGTCTCTGGGATTTTTGTTCAAGTCTTTTATTTAGACCGGTCTCAACATAAAACCTGATTCCCAAATCTTGAATGCCTTCCTATACTTAGATGATAAAGCCAAAATACTTCTTAATACTTCATAATTCTACGTACCAACTAAAACTAATGAGAGATTTAAACTATGTAGAAAATAAAAAAATAGGTGAACTTTAGGCTATTATAATGCATGAACTATAATTTAATGTTAAAGCTATATACATGACATGTAGCCATTAAAGTATTCATTACTTACAAACGAATGAACTCAAGCTTGATAGTTATCCTATGCAAGAAAATACCGACCTACCTATGAGATTATTTCAAGCAAATCAATAACTAGTATAAAGGAGAATTGTTCACCAAGCATAGAAGAAGACTATAATCAATTATAATTATACATAATAGCAATGGCATCTTCATCCAAACCATTTAAGGGATCATAGCTACCTACACCATTTTATATTAAGGATTCCACAAAATTCATAGATATAGTCTTAGATATAACCATTTTTTATAATAGGTATGTGAATTACTTTGAGTTATGGGATGATATAAATTCTATCAATATATTTTCATTGGATGGAAATCTATCTCCCTTAGAGTGACTATTCATCATAGACTTGCTATCACTTAAGAGATAGGGATTACATTTGGTTATGGCTAAGCTCGAGGTGATGCCATGCATTGACCTCCTGCAAAACCTATTATTTTAAAGAAAAGTTACATAAAATTCTTTTCTACACCATATGGATAATCAAACAATCATCACATGCATCTATAGAGTAGATTTTTAGAGGTATTTGTATTTACCAACACTAGATGCCTATTTTGACAAACATAGGTTAGGTTTATGGAATTAAGTTAATATAATGGAAAAGGTGTTGATTTAATGGCTTCTCCCTAAGGAAAACATGACATAAAAAGGCAAGAATCCCAATCTAATAAATAATTTTTAGGATGGGAGTGTGGATTGGCATGACACTACTCAACAAGCTCTACATCATGCCCAACATCCATTTCCTCAAATTAGACTGGTATCACTATTGCATATGATACTGACTAGTGATGTAGTGTTTGCCCTAGGTGAGTTTATAAGCTACTAGTTGAGATGCCAAATCATTCATAAGGATAAGAAGCCCACTCTGGTGGGATATTTATGTATGATATCTTATATTTTGGACACTTTCATGGGAATAATGTATAAAGTCCTTGGTGAGCTATGGAGCTTGACCACTGACTATAACAAGAATTCAATTTGTGATCATTTCTAATTTTTAAATATTTATGCTCATATGAAGAACATGGTGAGGATTTTTGAGGATGTTTATCCTCAAATTTGGTAAGCAATACATGGTTCTCTAATGCCCAGGGTCAGAATAAGCGATGTGAAAATACTATCTTAAAGAGGTGATTATTTTTTGTATCCTGAGTACATCTTTATCATGATTTATGGGCACAAGGTTCATCCCCTATGACTCCCAAAATACATACTTGTAAAATTAGCTAAGTAATAAATTTATTTCCATATCTGGTGGAGAATTGAAGATGAACTCATGAAAAATAAGAAAAGAACATTATATGGGCATCATATGTTCA